>JBBYHK010000016.1:3309911-3328105 GCA_038382065.1 Adansonia grandidieri | reverse complement strand
TCAACCCGTCCCATCTGGAATATTCGAATACGTTAGAATAAAATTTGGTCAAGGATTTGGCTTAAATGGGTCATAATCAAATATAGCAAGAGTTCCAACCTCTCCTTTCTCCAAATCAAGTCACAAAAAAAATATATATATATATATATATATAAATAAAATAATAGGGTAAAAAATGTTACAAAGTATAACTTATAAAAAATGTGAAAGAAGAAAAGACCTAAAAAAATTGTTTGATTTTATTTATTTAGTACAAAAAATAAAAAATAAAAAATATATATTACAAATAAAATTGTAAATAAAGTAATTAATTTAAATTGAATTTTTTTCTTTTTTTTTTTTAAAAAAAAAAGAGAGCTACAAATTGAGCATAGTTTCTCTTTATTACTTTTCAATTTATGGTTACTCATTATTTAAGAGTATGACTTTTATAATTAATTAGTAGATTTACATATATATATATATATATATATACACGAATACTAATAATAAGTATATTAAAAATGGTTGACAAAAAATTGATCGATTGGATCCTAATGGAAACTTATAAGGAAAAATGAACTAAATTAAAGGTAGGTGATAATTATGAATTTCCAAATCTTTGTTTAAATTATCCAAAAAGTACAATTCAGGGTCTAACACCCAAATAGATTCAACGAAAGAAATAGAACTGAAATGCTCGGAAATTCTTACATATCTTGAAATGAAAGTTTGTGGTGCCAGCAGGATCCATTTTCGTACTCCAATGTCAGATTAAAGCCCAATAATAGCTTTTCGTAGATATCAGAAGCAGACATGCCTGTGATATTCGGAAGCATAACCGGAACCTTAGCTATGACCGTGCAAAATTGATTGAAATCGGATGCACTGGTTTCTTGATCTAAGAAATAAAAATAGGAATTAGGTGGACGGGAAGAGGTACTAGGGCAACGAGAGGCATCAATATAGAGAGAAGATTCCACTGCTCTTGTGCAATTCACAAGGAACATTTCCGGTGGCCTGTACAAGTACAATACTTTCCCACACTCCGGAATTGAAAAGAATGAATGGAGAGGTAAAGAATTGCGCGGAAGTGAGCAATTATCACCCCTGTCAAGACTCGCATCGACAACTCGCATCATCGAATTTCCATATATTTCTTGGACGTAGAACTTCCCATGTTTACCGACCCAAGTGGTGCGGTTATTGTTATCGCAATCCAATTCAAGCATATCATCACCACAATCGCAAGGCTGGCCTTTTAACAGAAGGGGGTATCCGATGGTCATGTTTCCGCACAGAACGGAGCCGCAGTCCCTTCGCAGTATACCGAGGCAAGCATTAGGGAGCAGAAACAAAGAAAGGGCCATGATGAGGCCGAACAATTGAAGTCCTGGTTTTGGTTTTAGTTTTGCCATGCTAAGTTTAATTTGGAGGAACAGAATAAAGAATGAGATTCAAGTAAATGAAAGAAAGTTAACACTTCAGAAATTCCAAGTCAACTCAAGTCAATGTGGGCAATAAATAAACACATTGAATTGTAAATTTTTTGGACTTTTCAATGTAACAAAAAAAGAAAAAAATCTTACAATAAATTCCAAAGAGTAGTTGTTCAAAGAACTGATCAAGCAAGTCACATCCTGGCTACACTTAGGGCGTTTGCTTTTGAACGAACCTTCAGTGCGGGGCAATGGGAAGCTTCCCCACACTGGTGAGGTGTTTGGAAAACTCGATGCGATTGGAATTTTTGCTGCGGAGCTATTTTTCAATAGAATTCTTAGGCTTTTTAGATAATTTCAGTTTAATATTTAGGTTTTGGTGATCTTGATTTCAATTTCATTGCTTTTGAAAATCAAAGCAAATTGGATATTTAATGAATTGTTTAGATAAAATTTTATTTCACGGATAATAATTAAATTATTAAAAATTACATTTTTCAAGTACATTTTGGATTTTTATTTTGATATTGTAAAATTTTTATTTATGATGTATGTAAAAATAAAAAATATTTATTGTGTAAAATTATATAAATTGAATTTATTTATAATAATAGAAAAATTGCTTTTCAATTTTAGGTTGTTAATAATATAAATATATATGTATATATAAAAAGAGAGTTTAAAGATGACTTAAAGTTATTAAATATTAGCAAGACAAGGTAACAAGCCCAAAGGACCCTGCTTCCATTAGATTCCCCATTAGCAAAAAATATATATATTTGTAGTCTACTAACTTTTGTTATATTTATTATTTTATTAAATTATTATTTTAACAAAAATAAAATTAAACTTAATTCAGTTCATATCATTCCAAATTAGATTTTAAAATAATTTGGGTTTGGATCATTTAGAGTTTACATTAATTCGAATTCAAGTTGGATGAATTCGAATTATTGGTTCTTTTTATTGAACCCTGGTGGTAGACGTTTGAAATTAACATGTTTTTCAAGTTTAGATCAATTTTGATAACTCTAATTGGGATATTCAAGATACCAAATCGGTTTCTTGTGATAATTTAAAAATTAAATGTGAGACGTCTTATTGATAGAGCTTGTAATTTGATGCTCTTTCATCTGGCTATCCATTTGCCTTTGGTAGTGAAGGGGTTAAAGCTTCTTTATTAAGGTTTAACTATCAACATAATTTTTTAGGGCAAAAATTGTACATTACCACTTTAATGTTAAATAAATAAAAAATTTTATCTTTACGGTTAAAATCATTGTATGACAATCCAAACCTAAAGCCAAAGGAAATTATCTTTTTGCGGTTTGAAAACTAATTTTTTTATAAAATAATTTTATTATCTTTATATTTCTTAATTTTTATTATTTTAAACACATCTGTTTTTTACATTTCAAATTCTCACGACTTTTTCTCACTATAGTACTAAATAATTAAATTTTTATAACTTTATTTTTTATCATATTTTTTAAACACATTTTTTTTCAATACAATCTTTACAACTCAAGTTATTTCAAACAACAATGGTAAATAAATCTAAATCTTTGGCTATTATTATTGTTCAATACGTTATGCTGAAAAGGAGGTGGGTGGTGCATGATTCTGATTTCACTTTGATTAAGGTTTATGCTTCACTAGGTGTGGTAGATAAGAAGATGCTATGGTGTGACTTATCAAATGCTTGCCTATTATTGGATTGAAGTCAGAATTTTTTTTATTTTTTATTTTTTTGTTCTTTGGTCATATGTGGAGCTGACTTGGGATGGTGATGCTTTCTACGCGTTAACGTGATGCTTGGGATGGTGCTTGTGGCTAAAGGTTGATTTGCCATATTTGAAGACCAACTGAAGCCATGAATTAGAATTTAATCTTTCTTTGTTTCTTTGTGAGGTTACGTTTAATTTCTTTGTTTTCTTTTTTGTTTATTAATTTAATTTGGATTCCAATAACAAAAAATAAAAAACAAAAACATCAATCAGCCAAGCAAAATCTCAATAATAATAAAAAAAAAAAACTATTTTTGGGCTGAGAAAAACAAAATTGGTATCTATCCAAGTCCAAAAAGATAATGTATTAAAACCCCTTACACCTCCTAAATTGATAGTTAAAGAGCATAATAGATTTTCGAGTTTTAAAATGAAATTTAAAATAAATACAGGCTTTTATAGTATGATCGATTTGATAAAATATATATTTTTATTAGTTGATAAAATTATAATTAAAGATTACAAAAATTATATATAAATATTATAATTTACATAATATTTATATGTAATTTATGTTATATTTGTATGAAGAATCTTTGAAGGTAATATTTATATGTAATTTGTTACATATAAACACTATTAGATTGTATACAAACATTACACTTTTATATAAAAACATTACTAAATATGTAATGTATGTATGCAGAGCATTCTCTTAAGAAAATTAATGATAATTTTCTTAAATTTTTTTATTACATTTATTAAATATATTTATCTGTAGGATATTCATTTTTTTTAGTAAATTTTTAAGTGAAAAAAAAAATTTCATTTTGTTTTAGTTTAATAATTTATTTCGGTATATTAATAATAAATAGATTATATTAAAAAATTAATTTTATGATAAAATATATATTATTTAGGCATTGATAAAATTACAACTAAAGATTACGAAAATTGTGCATAAATATTACAATTTACATAATTTAAATTTTTATGTAAGTTAAAATAAAGAACTTAAAATATTATAACTTATTCTAGTAGTTACACTAGAAACACATTTAAAATAAAAGATAATTATTAAAAAATTTATGAAAGTAAAAATATATTTTTTATTTTTTAAATTTAATAAAGATATCTCTATATAACTAATGAAATTTAAATTAAATAAGATTAACTTTTTAAAGTTTAAAAATTTTATTACAATTAAATTTAATATTTATAATTTTTATTACAATTTAATCTTAAGGTAGGATTAATTTTTAAATTCATAACACACCACATATAGATAATCTTTTAAAAATTAAAATTTAGTTAATTTATTGAATTTAAAATAATTGATAAATATAATTTTAAAATTTTAAAATAATAAATAATTTATTAATTGGCTTACATGTCATAAAGATAAATTATCTATGTAGATGTTCATAGCAGTAGAATTTATATAATTAGCATGCATTATGTTATATTATTTATATATATATATGATTTGACTTATCATAAAAGTACAAAACTAAAAAAAAAATAAAATATCATTTTATATAACTCTTAACATATTTTTTCATGTTATTAATTATATTTATACATTATGATACTCATATTGATATTATATATATTTTTTTATCTTTAATCTCAATTTATTTTTGTCTCATTGAATTTAAAAAAAAATTCTTTCAAAAATATTTGTACATACTAAATGGTTACAAATATTAGTATTTGAAATGATGCATATTAAAATATTTTGATTTCAAATTTATTAAAAATTTCTTATCCAATTGTATAAAAATATTTATAAATATTTATACTATATATAAACTCTACGATTGAGTTTGATATCACTACATTAAATGACACCAATTTAGTCGAGAACCAATAAAAATACCAAGGAAAATTATTATAAAATTTAAATATATAAATATGAATGCTTATTCACTTTGAAAAAACAAATTACCCTTTTTTTTTTAATTTTGCAAAATAAATTTTCGCTTATATTTTAATTCACTTATGTAGTGAATGTGTCATTATATATATACATATGCCAAGGGATCCATTTATATTAATTTAAAATTAATTTAATATTACATAGATACATAACTTGTTATCTGATTTATATTTGTTTACTCTGATAATTGTATTCATTAATCTATTCATGTAGATAATACTTGTCAAGTTTAAAGTAAATTAAAAATATTTTATTATTTGCTTTGTGTAAAGAACTTGCAATTGTTAAAATAAATTAAAAAACTAGTATTCTCTATCAATATGATCAAGATATTAGCACAATTTTAAACTTTACGTGTGCAACAAATGCAATTATATTATTAAATCTAACTCTTCATTTGTTATAATATTAATCATATAAAAAGTTATGAAAATATGTAAAACTAATTTAGTTTTATATTAATGTAAATGGATCATTTCTCATATATATATATATATATATGTATAACTATCTAAAACTTCACAAGCAAGGCTAGTGAAGGTACACATATAGCTTATGATATATTTAAAGGAATAAAAATTATTACACTGTCAGTAAAGTGTAAAAACTTCACCAGCAAGGTTAATAAAGGTATACATGTCTTTTAAGATATACTAAAATTTATCACATCCACAAAGTGGATGATAATATTTTTTTTAATAAGAATATTATATTTTGAAATTTAAAGAAAATATTAGTTAAAATTAATAAAAAGAGTAACATTTTAAATGAGATAGTTAAACTAAAAAAAAAAGTAGTTTTTTAAATAGTAGGAATTTTTAGTGGATTTTTTTTTAAAATATTGAAAAACTTAAATATCTCTATTTCTATTTTATTATTATAATATTAGTTTTTTTTGTTAATTCTTGACTGGGTTGATATTATTTTGTCTCAATAATATAAAATTTAATCAAAAGTTTTATATATAGTATAGATGAAAAGGAACAAAAAATTATTAAATGGAATATATGTCATTGTATCAACCTTACTTATGGAGTTTTTAGACTCCACAAAATTAAAAAGTTTTATATCTTTTTCTAGTTGTTAATTTGTATTCATCCGACGATATAAAAATAAGTTAAAAATTAATGATAATTTAAAATTTTAATTAATTATCGGATAAATATTATTTAATAACTAAAAATATTAAAATTAAAAAAATCTTATGTTAATATAAATAGATCATTTATATACATATATATATATATATACATATATATATATATATATAGACATACGCGTACACAAAGCGCGCGATAACTATGTCAATATAACTGGACCAATAAATAAATATTATTCTTGGAAAGCAGACTTTCAACGCAACCCAATCCAGTTGATTTAGCCCAAACGTAGCCCAAGATGCAGCTTCTAGTTTCTAGTTTTCAGTTGCACTACTTGACGACAACCCAATGGACTGCAATTTTTGCCCCAAAATCTCAAAATTGCAAAATAAAGAAATGGGGTAATTTAATTTTGAAATGGTGCATGCCAATCATTTACGAGCATAGCATGTTCCCTCCCTTTCCAATTTTCTCTTATCCCCAAATTCAATTAAAAAGTTTTAGTATGAAATATTTTAAAGCAAAAACCTTTTTATGTTTTTTTTCCTTTAACTTTAATAAAATATATCAAAGAGAAACAAATGGTTAGAGGACACTTCACGTATAAAAAATCAAAAGAAAAGTCAGAGATGGGAAGATGATACATTTGTATAGCCATAAGCTCTTTGACAAACTCAAATTCTCTATACTTTGATTTTCTATCTGGACGTGGCTTCAATTTCGATTTCCAAAAGATGGAGACGAAATCAAGAGAATTGATGAATCTAGCACAAAAATGGATCTTAGATGTATTTAAAAGTCGAATTATATGTCCGATTTGATAAACTCAATTCTTATTAAATAAATTTTGAATTTAAATGGCTCAACTTGAACTATTGCTCGTCAATAAAAATATTTTTTATTTAAATTTAATTATAAATATTAATATAAAATAATTTTTTAATTTTTTTTTTGAATTTTGATTGGACGCCAAACATGGCCCAAATGTAGCATCTCTCTTCATGTCCAAACCCCAAGCTTCAACTATTGGAGCTGAAAATTTAGCAATATTTTTAAGCATAAACTACAATATAGTTAAATATGCAATGGTCTATTTTTTCAAGGCCATTAGCAAATATTCCTGTATCAATTCAAAAGGGAAAAAAATAAACATGAGATAAATATATATATGTCGAGTTGGTTTATTCTATGACTTCTTTATTCATAAATGAATAAAAAAGTTATAATTTAAATCCACACAAATATAATTTATCATCGTAAACTAAAAATGCCCAAGGGCCGGGCTACTTGCCCAAGCTCGAAGGTCCATTCAAATTTTGGGAGGATTTGGACAAACATAATAGGCTCGAAATATGGGCTTGGACAAAAAAATAAGCCGAATTAAAAAATGGGCCGGGCCTTGGGTTCGACTTTAAAAGCCTGGCCCGGCCCATTTCACTATTATATTATATTTATTTATTTTATATTTTATGTATTATGTAATTTTTATCATATAAACAATACATATATATAAAATATTATAGTGTAAACTTTAAAAGCTAAGTTAAATTATTTATATTTATGAACTTAATAAAAAAATTATTAAATTAATAAAATTTAAATTTAAAAAAAATATATTTTAAAAAAATAAATTATAAAAAAATATAATATGGATGGGCCTAAATGGGTTTGGACTATCTATTTACCAATATAGGCGGGCTTGGGTAAAATTTGAAGCTCATATTTTGGGTCGAGCCGGGCTTGAGCAAGCATATTTAATATTAATACTATGCTTAAGCCTGACTCGAATCTGACTCGGCCCGGCCCACGAGCAGGTCTATTGTGAACTTAATTTTTATAAATCATTAATCATTCATATCTAATACGATTAAAATTAAAATTATAAAATAAGAATCGTTAAAATCATATCGTTATTTAAATATTAACCTATTTCGAACCGAAAATATTTAAAATATCGTTCGATGTCTTTGTTATTGAATTTAATATTTGTTAACCCTTTTTATTTAAGGGTTCATGACCCAAGACTTTGACTTTGTCTCTTCTTCCCTTTTAAGTTCTTCTACTTTCTGTATTTGAAATAACCATTAATTTTTTTTTTTTATTTAAGACTTTTTATTTAAGAGCAGCCCCAAAAGTCTATCAGACAAATTAAATATTTGAATTTTTATGTATGACCAAAATTAATAATAAGTCTGTTTTTCTTCAAACCCTAAATTACAAGCTGGTTCAAATTCAAGCACAAGTTTGGAAGAGTACTGCTAGTAATTTTGGATTTTATTATTATTTGTTTAAATTTCCTTTGATTACAACATTAATCTTATAATTTTACCAGGTAAGTACGTGACGTAAAAGAACTACTGGGATGTTTTTGTCCTTGTATATGATTAAAAACAACTAGAAATAAAATATTCAGGTGAGCAGAAAATATTATAATATAATCAAGAAATTAAAAATTAATTACCACAAATGATATGTTTCAATAGTCTTAATCAAAAGCAAAGGATAGCTTCGACAATGCAAATTAATCAAAGAGGAATAAATTGTTAATTTATGGACAAGTATTGATGGCCACATGGTTTATTATTAAGTAATCAAAGGGATTACAAAGACCAAAACCAGTCATAAGACTAGTAATCACTGCCAAGTTAAGATTTCTTTTAGTATTAAACAAAGGATTTTTTTTCTTGATTAAATTAAATTATTTTCAAAGTATGACTTCATATTCATGCATGGATGCTTTTTTTTATTTTTTCAAATTTAATTGGTGAGATTGAATTTCGCATTAAAAATATCGGTGGCTATTGCATTAAGATTAAAATCAATAGTGAAATATATGTTTGGATACAATAAGTTATAGGTAACAATAACAATGAGGTAAAAACAAAAAGTACCGTTAAAGACATTAGTATAAGAATGTATTAATAAATTATCTTTATATATATTAATAATATTTAAAATTTTAAAATATATTATTTTATATATTTATTTAAATATTTAATAATTAAATAATTATTATATAAATATAAATTTTATTATTATATTAAATGAATAAATAATTAGAAATTTTTTTAATTAAAAATTGAAACATAAATTAATAAAAAATAAGATTATTAAAAGGCAATATAAAAATTTTAAATTTATAATATAACAAATTGTTTAAGAAAATGATGAAATGAGATTTTACCTCAATGCAAGGTTCAATGAATTTCTTTACTAAATTCGTCCAAGAAAAGTTAGAAGAAAAAAGCAAAGAAAGAAAAATAAAACGAGGTTTCAATTTTCTATTTTACATACAAAGAAATCGAAGAGGAAGAAGATCTGGGTTTGTAAATGTTCGATAATAATAATAATAATCTCATTGAAATTCAAGTGCAACCTTGCTATAAAGCATTTACATAGGAAAGGGATCAAGAGCAAACTCTACAACTGATTTCAGCTCATCCCAATTGGCATCTGTGAAGAAATCATTTTCAGGACAATTCGAAAAGCTTGAAGATGATGCCATTGATGAAGGTATTTGAGCTACTGAACTCAACTGGTCTGCATGCCACTGCCATTGGCTTCTTCCATTCATATGATTTACAACTGGCTTCTCTTCATTATAATTTTGAACTATTGAAGAACCACCGAAGGCAATGTAATTTTCATGGCTGTTGGATTCCACACTGCATGTTTGAGAGGTTGTTCTGGCAGTTGAAGAAGCTCGTTTGGCTACGATTTCTCTCCAATCTGGTATGTATTTTCTGAGTGATGCTTTTCGTTTGAAAATTCGACATAGAGTCCATACTTCCTGCAATCCCAACATAGTACTAATCATTGATAACTTACTCCTCTAAAAGAATGCTTGGCAAAAGCAGTGAAAAATGTTCTTTTTCTGTTTGATTGATACTTTGCTACTTGCTTTATGCTATTTATTTTTTTTTCTTCTTAAAAATTTACTGAAAAATAGTATTAAGTAGGTTTGAAGTTCGAAACCTCATTCCCTCTTTCCATATTGCAGCTTCCTTGACAGATAATTAAAATGTAATAAGAATTATAACATAATTAGTTTATACAGTAGCTAAACTATGCATTTAATCATCTAAAAAAGTTTCACATTTTGTATGTATGCTTTTTGCTTTTGTATCCAAACACATTAAAAGTATCAATCAAATGAAACATTTGCGCTACTTCTGCAATATTTTGCTTACAGCTTCCTGTGTAGCAGGTTTGGGATTCGAAAGGCCGATGACAGTAGTGTTACTATCATTGGTAAAAAGGCGAAACTCGTGCATCATCCAATCAGTTTTGGTTCCTTTGCCTGCAGCTCCGCGGTAATATACTAACGTTTTCTTTAGTCCAATGCAGCAGGAGGCATGGCCTTTATCTGATCCTGCAGTTCCTTGTGCATAAACGGGCTTGTCAATGCCGGTTGCTTTCCAAAATCCAGACCCCGTTACCCTGTTTGGTCTAACGCTGTTCTTGTACTTTCTTCCTCGTTTGCAGAAGAAATATGATTCACTCTCTCCCACCATGCTAGCTTCTGCTTCATTGAACATCAAACACAATTAGACAGAGATCATGCTCCTCGAGATTCACTTTTTACTTAAGAAAGCAAGTTGGTAGCTTAAATATCATATTGGGAACTTGGGTACTATATATTAAATATCGTTGGATGAAATTGGGTTTCAATCATCCTTTCCCCATACATGCTAATTTTCCATAAATCTTAATCAGACAAAACTCAAAGTTTAACGATTGGTTAATGCAATCACCATTAAGAGAAAGTATTTAACAGGTTCACAAAATTTTCAAGAGAAAGAAACGAAATTAAGAACTAGAAATCAGGCTAAGCTACTTTTTTTTTTTAATCACTATTTGAAACTTTTCAATCTTTTAAAGCAAATCTGTTGAACCCTTTTCCCTTACTGAACAGCGACGATGTACATATTTTCAAAAACATGACAAACTAATAATCAAAGAAAGCTAGTTAGAACATACTTGGGAGATCCCAGGGATCAAATTTGTAAATATCAATCTGTTTGATGAGCTCGATTCTGATGGGTTTCTTTTCAACTTTTCGTTGAAGATAAAACCCTACGAGCTCTTCATCAGTCGGATGAAATCGAAATCCTGGAAGTGGAACATCTTCGTCGTCGGCCTTGTTCTCACTACCACCTTGGACGACGTTCATCTTCTTTGATCTTTATCACTGCAACTGCAGCTGGCTAAGTGGATCGATGGTCGAGAACAAGAAACGAAGATTTTAATCATTCAAACTTGTGTGTGGTGTAGTGCATGAACCATCAATCATACAGGGAAAGCTAGCTTTTTGAACATGGTCGAACCTTCTTAAATAATGTGCATTTGGTGTCATCACCAATTGCTGATTGTTCAGGTCAAGTCAAACTATTGACTCTTAGGCTAAAGAACCCAATCAGCTTAGAAAGAGTCTTTCTTTTTAAGTTTCAAACACCTTTTATCGCGTCGAAAACCAAAAAGGGTAATTACTAATTACTACTATTATTTTATATAAACTTATCAAAATAGGACACCATAGGATTAAATCCTATCTAGAAGTTAAATTACGGTCACAAATTTATTTTTAATCAAGTTGAGTTTATTAAGGTTACAATTATAATAAATGTTACTATCATCAACTATAATAATATCAATCTTAATATCAATGATGAAAATAATTAAAATCGTAACATAGCAAATATAATATTATACTGTAATCTCTATTTAAATCTTATTCTAAGACTCCAACTTATAAATATCATATTTAAATTAACTATGGGATCAATGTATACGAAATAAAATTAGAAGGGTTACCTTAAATTCTGTAATCCAAATCATATATATATATATATATATATACATATATATATATAAAATAAGATGATCCCCCTATTATTTCTGTTTTGTGATATTAATTCTTATACTTTTATTAATATTCAATTCAAGGATAATTGATAATAGTTATAGAATCATACAATTAAATAACACCAAGTGATTTATGTTGATGATATGACTTGTTAACTTGAATTTTTTGTTTTATCACGTGACACATATTAATAAAAACTTTTTAAATATACATAAGCGATTTACATAATAAGTGAAGGGAGAGTATTACATATAATTAAAAAAAAAACATAAGTTTTACAACAATTTAGAAAAACTCATCATATGATTTTAAATTTTCAAACTACTCTTTAATCTTAATTATGTATGTCTAACGAGTGTTTCTAAGAAATTTATGAATCATTTTTCTTAGTGAAAATGACATATAAGTGGTAAAACTTGTTGATAAGGTGAGTAATTTTGGGTAATCAAATGTCAAATATAAGATCTGTTTTTGAACATTATTCAATATGCAGTGAGCTAAGGTGGCTTTTCATTGAAAAGAAAGCAAAGAAGAAATATATATATATATATATATATATATGGGACATGGAAAAACAAATGTTTATGTTCAAAAATGGCTTGAGGGGACATTTTAGAGGTCAATTTTGTCGTTGTTTTCGTATTTAAGGCTCCATTTTGACATATGGAAAAGAAAGCAGGGCAAGTCTTTTCTGAAGTTAGAATTTTAGAGGATTGATTTTGAAAAACAAGAAGATTACAATACTTTTTTTGTGAAATTAATTATTGACTTTCTCATTCATGAATCAAAACAATACAAGAGCTCAAATTGATTGTTTTGAATCTGAATTTTATCATCTACGGCTTTTTTTCATCATTTGACTGTGATTTTTTATAAAAATATCTGTATATATAGCAACATCAAATTAGATTTATTCATAAGTTAATTCAAGTTTAAATTACGTCTAAACAAATATCTTTTGGATTTGCGCAAGCTCTGCCTAACCTAAAACATGGACAAAATTTTGAGACTAGACCTAGTCGAATTAGTAAATTAATTCAATATTATATTGTGGTCATGAAAATGCCCTAAAATGAAAAGGACATATGTCTAGTTTTGTCTATTATTTTTGGGTAAATTTTATTTGTTTTTACACCCCTTAATTAATTTCACTTTAATCTTTTAATTTTTAATTTTTTTTATTTGGATCCTAATATTTTTACATGGTTTCTTGAGTCAAACAACTCTGGATAAATATCTCAATTGTTGGTGGAGCAATGCAAACACAAAAGCAGTGAAACTACTCTAAAATGCTATGTACCCAAATGAAACAATCAAGAAATTAGAGACTAAAGTGAAAACCCAAATAAAATATTAAGGACTATGAATGAAATTTACCCATTATTTTTTCATAGTATCTTTCTTAGACAATCAATGTTTGAAAAGAATATAAATTATTGTAATTAATTCATATTATAAATAGAGTGCTTACCAAATGAAAGTAAATAAAGTTTTTTTTTTTTTTCTAGAAGAGTACACCATCTTTGACCCTTATTTGAGGGTAACACAATAAAATAAAAATAAACAAATATAAAATACATATGTTCCCTCCTAGATTTAGGGGAAGGAAAAAATTGTTAGCTAATGAAGAAGAAGGTGGCGCCTATAAAATATTTGTCCCAAGACTTAGACTTACCAGCCGTCCTCTATATATTACCCTGTTGGGGGTTCAAATGTCTATAATCACTAGTTTAGACTTTAGGGATTAATAAAGTGATACTTTTTTCTTTTTAAATTAAGGCCATCAAGTGAGGTCTGTGTACTTGATCTTATGGTCCCAAATGCAAATTAAGAAAGTAGAAATAATGATAGTATCTGTGAGTAATTGTGACTCGGTACTTGGGAGGAGATAGTCTAGAGATAAAAGAAGAGTCATAGACATTAAGGTTCAAACTTTAAATTTGTTAAATATTAATTTTTATAGATAATTTTATGAATTAATTAAATTATATTTTAGATTCATTATTATGAATGTTTAATTGAATTAATGAGTATTTATAAATTATTAAAATAATTAAAATATTATTTAAAATATTTTTACATTTAATACATTTTTTATTAGATTTTTTGAAAATATATATATCAATTTCTTTTTCTTAATTATCCTCATAAGCAAGCATTTCTTATGACTTTAAGGCTCTACTGTATCAATGTCAAAAAGCAAAGTTGAATTGTTTATTAGTTGATCGAGTTTGATATCTATACCGTACCAGTTTTTCAAAGTTGGGGACATTTGAGCTCGAGGACCAAGTACCACGGTTTTGTAGATTTTTCAAAGGCAACTTTAATTGTTTCTTTCTCTCCATCTCTTTCGCCTCGACTTTGATAATTTTAATTACAATATAAATATGAAAAATTTAAAATAATTTATAAAAAATAAAATGACATAAAATAATATAAAAATAATATAAATATACGATTATATTAAAATTTATATAATATAAAATATTAATTTATCAAAATTTATATAAAATATATAATATTTTAATAATTAAAAAAATATAAAAATATACAAATACGATATGAATAAATGAATCGCCAAGTTTACTTCCGGCAAGTAAACTAGCTTAATTTTCAGTCTGTTTCCATTTTGGTGTGTTTATTTCAACCCTGGAATGTCTTCTTTTCTTCCTTGAAAAATCTTCTTTTGTTACTTGAAAAATCTTATCTAGAATTTTTTTGTGGCTCATATGAAGCGTATGTATTCATACGTCCACTCACGGATCTTGACATTTGATTTTGAGAGGTCAATTAATATTTTGATCTTATATTTTATAAGACATATCTTAATACATTTTTTAATACAATATATATATATATATATGTATATGAATATATATGTATGCAAGCAATATAATTATAAAATGTAAGTTCACAAAATGAAATTATAAAATAAAGATATTTTATAAATTTTATTGATTCATAATGAAATGTATTAAAAAAAGATATAAAATGTATTGTATTTTTCTAACATTTTACAAAGTGATCTCCAACCTTTGCAAGAAAGCAAGAGAAAAAGATTTGAGTAGAATTATATGGAAGGGACAAGTTGCAACCCTAATTTGATAATATTTATATCCATATTTATATAGCTTATTTTGTCAAGAATTCATATTTACTCAAAAATCTTACTATTTATCTCAAACAATATGACATCATATACTTAGACTCAAGTTATAATGATTTCTCCTAGATAAAATTTTGATGCCTTTTCATGGCGAGGTGAAGTACTCGATAACTGGACATCTTGTGGAGGAAGAAAAAGAGATTTAAAATTCGACTTTCAGAATATATTTTGATACTTAAATCAATAATTAGAAGAGAAAATTAGGCAAACTAGTAAGAAAGGCATAGACAAATGAGTAGGCTAATCTTAATTAGGGTCATCGATACCCACTTGGACGATTAGTGGAGCGCCGCATCTTGTCCTATGGTTGGGGTTGATGGGCAACAGCATGGCTGATTCCTTAAACATTGGGCGACATAAACCTTGAGGAGCTATCTTCCATAATGTTAGCTTGTGCTGTTGGGCTCGGTGGATTGGCCATGGATTTTGAGGGCCTCACAATTTTCCTGGGCTCGCTGGATTGCTTTCTCTTTGGGGTTTACGTGAAAGCCTAAGGTGAGCTTCCCCTAAGCTTGGGTTGGAAAATTACGGTAGAAGCTTCCTAAGGTGAGCTTCGCCTAAGGTTGACGTCTCATCACCACGTTAAGAACAGATTTTTTTTCCTCAGCTGAATGCCAAATTATTATTTTTAAAAAATTATAAGTTTTATTTACGTAAAAATTATTTTTTAAATATTTTTACTTTTAAAAATTAATATTTAAATTTTTTTAAGGTGAATATTATTGAGTATTATTATTATTATTTAATTTTAATTACATATAATCTCATGATTTCAGTAATTTGTAACAAAATCAGGTAACTTCAAAAAATATATCTTTAATCTTTTAATTAATAATATTTCAATGTCACCTTAGGTTTGTCCATAGGTCAGGTTAAGTCATAGATCGAAATTTTTAGTTTGCTTGCTCAAGCTTCACTTAAACTTGAAAGTCGGTATTACTATTCAAAAAATTAAAAATTATTTTTATATAAATATTTATATGTTCTATAGTTAAATTTTAATAAAAATTTATTTTATTAAATGAATAATAATTTGAATCGATTTGAATTATAAAAACTCATGTCCAAACCTAACTTATAAATAAATTTAATGCATAATTTGGCCTTTCTATTAGAGGGGATATTTATTGTACTTAACCTTCTTAGTTAAAAAGAATTACAACTTATATTATTCCTGTTACATAAATAATTACAATAGCATAGAAGATACACATTTATATGATGAAAACTTCAATCATTATTTTTGGTGTATTAGTTTGATATTATTATGAGTTAATTACAACATTTGTTTTGAATTACCTGAAATAATTACAGTATTGAATAACAAAATTATTTTAATTCAATTTTAACACTTTTTTCTTCATAAATACAAGCGTTTATTAGAAATTTCATTACATATTATTTGCAAAGTATAATTGTTAAAATTTATTTGGGACTTTCTTATTAAGAAGTACAACTCACATCATCTATGTTACAGAAATTTATTATCTTTTACATAGGATTTTATACTGACATTTAACATATTTATGCAATGAAAATATAAATTATTATCCCTTAGTATTACTTTGTTGATGAATTACGACATACATTAAGAGATGGATACCATTTATAATTATTACAGTATAATTAATTAATTAAAATATTAAATTATATAGGGCCTATGAAAATAGTATTTAAATCTATGATTTGAAATGATGGACTTTTATATAATTTTGTATTATGATTGAAAAACTGTAGGATTATAAAAAGAATTGTAGATGAAATTCTCCCTAAATGTAATTTTTTTTGGTAATTTTCTTTCACATTTTATAATAATTATATTTACTTATTATGAAATTTTATAATATATCATATATCAAAATAATTTATTTTATAATATACTTGAAGTTATTGGTTAGAAAAATAGAATTAATATTATCCTTGTTACAAAAATTTATTACCTTTTACATAAATTTTAACAGAAGCATATATATATATATATATATAACATATTTATGTAATGAAAAAGTTGTTATTATCACTTTTTTTATAATTGTAAAAAGCTTATATTATCCGTAATAAAAACAATTAACTGTAAAAAAATTTAGTATTTATACTCTGTAATAAAATTTGTAAGAAACATATTTTCGTAAGAAAAAAAATAAAAGTAATAATATTATTTTATATTACCTTATCTTAATAAAACATGCATTAATTAAAAAAAATGTTATGTAATTTTGTAAAATTTTATGTAACTTAGAAATTATATTATGGAAATATAATAAAAGTTATTATTATCACATTTTTTATTTTCTGTAAAAAAAATTATATTCTTAATAATAAAAAAATAATTATGACAACATTTAACATTTACACTCTAAGAAACATATTTGCCCAAGAAAAAATTGTAAACATAATACAAATAAAAATTATTATACTATTTTTTATTACTTTATCTTAATATACATAACCAAATAAAAAAATTATTTAAATATAATAAAAATTGTAATATTGTTTTGCATTACCTTATTCTAATATATTATTTAATTATATAAAAATTTATATAATTATAATAATATTTCATATTTTTATAACTTATAAACATGTCACATCAAAGGGGGAAAAAAAATCTCACCTTAATAAATTGACTCATGGATGGATTCCCGTACGAATTGACTCTCGAACGCGGACAGAAGGAAAATAGCAAAGCTTTTAAAATTCTAAACCGCGTGTTTCGATGACTTATAATTCTGGAATTCTTTTGAATAAGAAATCAGAAATCTTTTTTGCTTGCCGTATGAGAACTGGGAAAAAAGTCTGCAAATGCTGAATTATTGTTGATGTTTATATATGGGAAAATTATTGTACTAGGGAAAGCGATTTATAGCATCAAATCAAACCCAAAAAATAGGGAAAAAAAAAATCTAAGAATATATCTTCCTTTGAAAAATTTTCACATCTTTTAGGACTCTTTATACATCAATAATAATAATAATAAT
>JBBYHK010000016.1:3196039-3272115 GCA_038382065.1 Adansonia grandidieri | reverse complement strand
GTACTTTAGATAATTTCAAAAATAAAAATGAGAAACATATATTTGAGGATGTTATATAACTTTCTCTTGGTTGAAGAAATCCATCATGCTTAAGCAGACGGAGGTGGCGAATTGTTAGTTACTGCATAGTATTCCTTATTCGAATACGCCTTGTTACAACGATTAACGGCTTCAGGTCTTTCGATATAGGATTTTCAAAAGTCTTCTTAATGAATACGGCGTGCCTAGCATTGCCAATACATGGTTGGTAATAATAGTAAGGACAACTGACTTAGGTTCTCGATTCATAAGAATAATAAAGTAAATTTACAGGATATGTACAATTAAAAGAATTGAGGCAATTTCAGCTCCAAACCATTCTATTAAATTACCGATTTCGATTAATACCTTAAATCAACTACTTAAATCCGTGGTAGTTGTTGCAGCATAACTAAAATGAAGTCTAATACTCAATCTGAAAAAGGTTAGCAGGTTTAAATTGTATAATAAAATGTAGATCCAACCACATAGAGATGTTCTTGTATACGTGAAATGGTAGTATATGAAGCAATTCTCACATAAAGCAATTTTATTCATCTTTACAAATAGATATACATGTTCTTTAGTAGCATCTTAGCGTAATTTCGACAACAAAAGTAAAAAATGCATTTCAAGATATTAAGTCTTATGTCTTTTTTTTATTGACAAAATCCACGTTCTTAAGAAGGTGGAGATGGTGTATCACTCCTTATGAGACAACCATTCCATATTCGAATACTCTTTGCTATAATTACTGATGGCTTCAGGTCTTTGAATATAGGATTTTCAAGGGTCCTCTTCACAAATGCAGCATGACAAACATTTCCTAATATGAGGAGTTCACTACAACACCTATCAGTAACGCTTCCTATTTTGAAAATACTTGTGAAAACTTCCATAACACAATGCCAACCCATTCTAGTTTCACAATTATTTTGCTTAATAATCGCTTCATTCTCTGGGTTACCTATGATTGCACCCCTTATGACTGCACCACTTGTTACTAATAAAATCATAAAGATAGAACTGACATTGAAGCTTGCCATCATGCTTAAAAGTGGTGCCTCTAGTTTAATTTGGTTGGTAAGGTGAATTTCCAATTAGATATGTTATCAAGAAAGTTTGCATTTATAGGGCAAGCTGTGAGCATATGGGGTGAGATTTCTTGGCACAAGAAATGCACTGTATTTCAGGTTAATTATCATTAATGTTACATATACAAGTAACCACATATTTAAGGCCATGAATTTATCGATCATTTTCTATTCCTTAACTATATTGATTAAAACACGAAGCAAATTCTTGAAAAAGGCTTTTATTGCATCCATTTCGTGTCCACAGAAACCAAATAACTCTAAATTTGTACACAAATACTCTAATTAGAAAAGATTTGAGGAAAGAAATGTTTCTAAATATTGATCGCTTGCTCTAGCCATCATTAGCTTTCGCTCCGGGTTTACTATTTAAAATTTTATTTTAAGTTGTTTGTGTAAATTTTGAACTAATGTATACTCATGTATATGCTAATGAGTAATGCATATATATCATCGAATTAAACAATTACATTAGAATTCTTTTTGTTTGAAAAAATTTGCAACCTAGCTTTTGAAAAAAATGTCGGTAAAATTAAATAATAAAGCATAAAAAATTTAATTTTCTTATTACCTAACAAATTACTTCACATACTTTTTAACGAAGTTTGCAATCATAAGTTTTAAAATTTAAAATCATTTCTTTCAAAGAATTATAAGCTTGTCAAATTCGCATTGTTTTTGTTTTGCTTTGGAAGCACAAAGTGCTTGTATTTTTTTTATCATTACATATTACATACTGATTAAGCTAACTTAGAGTTCTATGACTTTTTTAGAAGTTGGAAAACATAATTAAGCATTTGCTCATTCTACCAAAATTAACAAAGGGCAACATAATGAAGCCAATTACCTATTAATATAGATGAATTCAAGTAGAGTAAATAAATTTTACCCTCTAAAATCAAATATGTTGTTGAAATGGACATATTAAAAAGGCTGATAAGGGGCACTTGAAACTGCATTTTTGGTTACCAGCTCATGCCCAGATTGATAAGTAAAGTAAACAAAAAATAATTTACTACAAAACTTGAAAAACAAAAAAAAAATCATGGCAGTTATATAGGCAGGGAAAAATGAACACATTCCATAGTTGACTACGATGTGGTTAGAAAAGTAAGGAGAAATATATAGTTTCCTAAAAATAAGAAAAGCAACTAACTTTGGTTCTTGTTACATAACAATGACAAAGTAAATTGACATTAAGTGTTAAATATCAATTAATACCATTAAATTAATAACTTATTTGCATGCTACTTGTTGTAATAAAAAGGAATAAGATAAAATCTAAAAACATGATTTCCAAATGGTTAGCAAATTTAAATGCTACATTAGAATTTATATCCAACTATAAGAGTCCAATTCTAAGAGATATAACTCCAATCGTGAATTCTCAATTTAATAAGTTGTGTTTCATATGAAACTATTTTATTCTTTTTCACAAACGTATATATAATTTAACTACGCAAGAATTAAACAAACCTTTTCTTTAATAATACTTTAGATTATTTCAAAAATAAGAATGAAAAACAAATATTTGAGGATGTCATATAACTTTCTCTCAGTTGAAGAAATCCATCATGCTTAAATAGACAGAGATGGCAGTTTGTTAGTACTACATAGTATTCCTTATTCAAATACGCCTTGTTACAAGGATTAACGGCTTCAAGTCTTTCAATATAGGAGTTTCAAAAGTCTTCTTAATGCATACGGTGTGCCTAACTTTGCCAATACATGGCTGATAATAATTGTAAGGACAATTGACTTATGTTCTGGATTCATAAGAGTAATAAAGTAAATTACAAGATTTGTACAATTAAAAGAATTAAGGCATTTCAACTCCAAACCATTCTATACCAATTTTGATTAATACCTTAAACCAACTATTTAAATCCATGGTACTTGTTGCAGCATAATTAAAATGAAATCTAATACACAATCTGAAAAAGGTTAGCAAGTTTAAATTCTATAATAAAATATAGATCCAACCACAAAGAGATGTTCTTGTATACGTGAAATGGTCGTATATGAAGCAACGCTCATATAAAGCAATTTTATTCATCTTTACAAATAGATATATATGTTCTTTAGTAGCATCTTAGCATAATTTCGACAACAAAAGTAAAAAATACGTTTCAAGTTGTTAAGTCTTATATCTTTTTTTTATTGACAAAATCCACGTTTTTAAGAAGATGGAGATGGTGTATCACTCCTTATGAGACAATCATTCCATGTTCGAATACTCTTTGTTATAATTACTGATGGCTTTAGGTCTTTGAATATAGGATTTTCAAGGGTCCTCTTTACAAATGCAGCATGACAAACATTTCCTAATGCGAGGAGTTCACTACAACACCGATCTGTAATGCTTCCTATTTTGAAAATACTTGTGAAAACTTCCATAACACAAAGCAAACCTATTCTAGTTTCACAATTATTTTTCTTAATAATTGCATCATTCTCTGAGGTACCTATGGCTGCACCACTTGTTACTAATAAAATCATAAAGATAGAACAAACATTAAAGCTTGCCATCGTGCTTAAAAGTGGTGCCTCTACTTTAATTTGGTTGGTAAGGTGAATTTCCAACGAGATTTGTTATCAAGAAAGTTTTCATTTATAGGGAAAGCTGTGAGCATATGGGGTGAGATTTTGTGCCCCATGAAATGCATTGTATTTTAGGTTAATTATCATTAATGTTACATACACAAGTAACCCCATATTTAAGGCCATAAATTTATCGATCTTTTTATATTCCTTAACTACATTGATTAAAACACGAAACAAATTCTTGGAAAAGGCTTTTATTGCATCCATTTCTTTGTCCACAAAAACCAAATAATTCTAAATTTGTACACAAATACTATAATTAGAAAATATTTGGAGAAAAAAATATTTTTAAGTATTGATCGCTTGCTCTAGCCGTAGTTAGTTACTGCTTACTGATTAAGCTAACTTATAGTTCTATGACTTTTTTAAAAATTGAAAAACACAATTAAGCTTTCGCTTCTCCAACCAAAATTAATAAAGGGCAACATAATGAAGCCAATGACTTATTAACATAAATAAACTCAAGTGGAGTAAATCAATTTTACCCTCCAAAATCAAATATGTTGTTGACACAGACATATTAAAAAGGCTAATAAAGGGCACTTGAAACTGCATTTTTGGTTATCAGCACATGCACAGATTGATAAGTAAAGTAAACAAAAAATAATTTACTATAAAACTTGGAAAGAAAAAAATAATCATGGCAATTATATAGGCAGGGAAAAATGAACACATTCCACAGTTGACTACTATGTGGTTAGAAAAGTAAATAGAAACATATGGTTTCCTAAAAATAGGAAAAGCAACTAACTTTAGTTCTTCTTACATTATAATGACAAAGTAAATTGACATTAAGTGTCCAATATCAATTAATACCATTAAATTAATATCTTTTTTGCATTACTCCTTGTTGTAATAAAAAGGAATAAGTTAAAATCTAACACTTGATTTCCAAATGGTTGGCAAATTTAAATGCTACATTAGAATTTATATCCAACACTAAGGGATATAGCTCCAATCATAATTCTCAGCTTAACAAGTTGTGTTTCATATAGAACTATTTTATTCTTCTTTACAAACATATATAATTTAACTAGGCAAGAATTAAACAAACATGTCTTTAATAATACTTTAGAGTATTTCAAAAATAAAAATGAAAAACATATATTTGAGGATGTCATGTAACTTTCTCTAGATTGAAGAAATCCATTATGCTTAAGCAGACGGAGATGGCAAATTGTTAGTTACTACATAGTATTCCTTATTCAAATACGCCTTCTTACAGTTATTAACAGCTTTAGGTCTTTCGATATAGGATTTTAAAATGCCCTCTTAATGAATTCAGCGTGCCGAACATTGCCAGTACATGGCTGATAATAATAGTAAGGACAACCGACTTTGATTCTTGTTTCATAAGAATAATAAAGTCAATTTACAGGATATGTACAATTAAAAGAATTAAGGCAATTTCAACTCCAAACCATTCTATTGGATTATTGATTTCAATTAATACCTTAAATCACATATTTAAATCCATGGTACTTGTTGCAGCACAACTAAAATAAAGTCTAATACTCAATTTGAAAAAGGTTAGCAAGTTTAAATGCTAAACTAAAATGTAGATCCAACCATAAAAAATTGTTCTTGTCTACGTGAAATGCTAGTATATGGAGCAATGTCCTTATAAAGTAATTTTATTCATCTTTACAAATAGGTATACATGTTCCTTAGTTGTATCTTACATAATTTCGACAATAAAAGTAAAAAATGCATTTCAGGATGTTAAGTCTTATATCTTTTTGTTTATTGATGAAATCCATGTTTTTAAGAAGACGGAGATGGTGTATCACTCCTTACAAGACAACCATTCCTTGTTTGTTTCTTATAATTACTGATGCTTCAGGTCTTTGAATATAGGATTTTCAAGAGTTTTCATTACAAATGCAGCATGACAAACATTTCCTAATACGAGGAGTTCATAGCTAAACTGATCAGTAACGCTTCCTATTTTGAAAATAGTTATGAAAACTTCCATAACACAATGTTAACCCATTCTTGTTTCACAATTATTTCCCTTAATTATTGCGTTTATTCTCTAGGGTACCTATAACTATACCACTTGTTATTAATAAAATTAGAAAGATAGAACAGACATTAAATCTTGCCATCAAGCTTAAACGTGATGCCTCTACATTAATTTGGTTGGTAAGGTGAATTTCCAATGAGATTTGTTTTCAAGAAAATTTTCATTTTTAGGGCGAGCTATGAGCATATGGGGTGAGATTTATTGCCACACGAAATGCATTGTATTTCAAGCTAATTAGCATTAATGTTATGTACATAATTAACCACATATTAATTTAATGTTATACGTTTATCCATCATTTTTTCTTCTCCAAATGCATTGATTAAAATGTAGGACAAAATCTTGTGAAAGGCTTTTTTGCATCCATTTCTTTGCCACTAATGTTAAGTGATTACAAATTTGTGCACAAACACTATGAAGACTAAAATTGGAAAAGATTTGAGGAAAAATTCTTAAATTTTGTTGGGTTAGATTGTCAAATGATTTGTTTTATCTAACTAATCTTTGATGACTACCATGAAATGGCCAAAAACTTGGAGTCGCCACCAACCATTTAGGCTAGGTATAATTGAGCACCTATTAAAACTTATATGTCAAGTTATGAAACTCAAAGGTTAAATCTTATGGTCTATATGTACTATAATTTAGTTAGTAGGTCCAAGAGTCTTTTATGTATGGGGAAGGTTAGCAACCTTATGATGCCTTAGATTAGTACCATCTAACCATATATTATCTTAATGTCTATTTTCTCAATTTGTAAATGTTATTACCTTTGTAAAATCCTCTTTTATGATGTAATTATAAAAAATAGTAAACTCAAGCTTTGATGATAGATTTAAACTTCCCTATGCATGTTAGAAAGTTAGGAAACATAGACTTTTTTTTATAAGACAATCTATGGGTTTGATTTAAAAAAAGATGTTTCACTTCGAGCATTAAAGGGATACTGACATGAAACATTATCTTAGTAAATTTTTGAAATTTGATTTAAAAATATGAATGCAAAATTGTCACCAACAAATGAAACGTGTTAATAAGCATTAAAATGTAATAAATATTATGTAAAAAAACAACACAAAGCATGGATAGGAGGGTCAGACGGGATATATTTTGTAGTTGCCATATATTATCTAGCAAAAACCAAATTAACAAGTTAGAGATACGCTTAGACATGTGGGTCAATAGAGGCAAGAACACGAAGATTTGGTCGAGAAATTCAGGAAACTAAGGGAGAGAAAATTTTAATTTGTAGTGAGATTTTGAAAAAAAGAGGTTAAAAACCCATATGGATGAAAATTTTCATAATTTCTTAAAAATACAATATTTTTGGATTTTTTCAACCTTGGTGATAAGAAGTTAGTGTATTAGTGCACTATGGTAATGTATCAACAAACTTGGTGAAAAATTTGCATTTAGCTTACCTTTGGCACACTGAACACCTTACCTTAGCTAGAAATGACAGGAAATGGATTCATGCTTGTATCTGGCCTTTATGATGTCTTCAAAATTACCCTTTTAGCTTGCACTTTAAATTGTTAGAGGAGCATTAAAATGCTCTTTTTCTTGGTTAGAAGCCTTTCAGATAGGATAATTTTTAGTGATCATATTTGATTGGCATTCAAATGTCGTACTCTTAACTATCTAGGCATGCAATTTTAGTGCATTATAGCCATGGTTTGGTTAATCATTTAAGATTTTTTTATGCAATCCACTCTATATTCAAACCATTTTATGTTGACATTAGAATGACAAAAGACCACCCTCTAATGCCTAGGTTTATGTCTTCACCCAGTTAAAGCTTTAGGCTCAGTCAACCTCTCATGTTCTAACCCCTATAGTTCGTAGTTGAGTTTGATTGTGGCCATTTGTTTGGCTATCAATTGAGTTCATTTTAAAACTATTAGCTCTAGAGTTAAACCTTTTCATGTTAGATTTTAAATGCCATAGGCCTTACATTTAGATTTGATTTAGTTACAAAATCAACCAAGGTTACTCTCCCCTATTCTGACCTTTTAGTCTATGATTGAATCTAAGTATGGCCATCAATTGAATTCATTTTAGAACCATTAGCTTTAAAATCAAAATTTATCATGTCGAATTTCATAAGCCTTGCAATTTTTGGATTTGAATTGGTTATGAAACAAGCTAAGGTTGCTATCCTTTATTTCAGCCCCTATAGTCTACGGTTTGATTTTATAATGGGTTAAGTGGTTAACTGAATTCATTTGAGACCATTCCTCTATAATTAAACCTGTTATCTTTTAAATGCCATAGGCCTTATATTCTTTTGGATTTAATAAGCCAAGGATACTCTCCATCTTCCTGCCATGTACTTGTGTTTAAGTCTAACTGTGACCATTTATTTAGCTATCAATTGAATTCATTTTAAAGCAAATAGATATACAATTAAACTCTTGCATGATAGCTTTCAAATGTGATAGGCCTCACATAACTTTGGCCCTGTTTAAGTGCTAAACAAACTAACCAATAGCAATACTCATAAGTTATCTCTTGTCACTACTTAGATTGCCTACCTTGGTTTTAGGTAAGATCATGAGGCATTCAAATGCCCTTAGTGCTAAGCCTCCTAGGTCCTAGAAACCTTTCTTTTATCGTCACTTTTCACCTTTTTTTCAATAATCAATTGGTAGGCATTTGAGTAGCTTCCATCAAGCTAAGCTTTTGTTCATCACAGTATCCCATGATCTTGGTCATTTATAGATCTCGTTTGTAGCCAACCTTTGAAGTATTTGAATGCCTAGGATTAGTGATTAACTAGCCCATTTTAGGATGGAATTATCCCCTCCTTTTTTCCCTTTTAGGCCATTTTTTAAAGGCATTCTAACACTAAGTTTTCAAGTCATGTTAGTTCATGCCAAGTTTATTCTTAAAATTGGTTTAGGTCTTGCTTTTGAAATCAAATTCTCAACCTTTCTTCTTAGTTTATTCACGTTTTGGGCTTCCTTTAAACCTTTTGAAATGGTTTTCTTTCTAAAGTAAAGCTTGGTTTCACTCGATTTTTATATGCTCCATTATTTATCTTCTTCAGCCATTCTTTTAAAACTTGTTTTCATCAAACTTTTGAACTTTAAATCAACCTTTGCTTGATTTTCTTTAAAAACCTTATCCCCAAATCACATATGGAGTCCTAACTTGTCTTAAGCCTTATTCAATTACTTTTTATGTAGCCGAGCTTTTATGAGATACATTTCGATGAGTTCTCATTTTTATCCTTATTTGTTAAATACTATCGCATATTTTATCGCAACTTTATTTGCGTCATATTAGTATATATTGCCAAATCACATTCAATCAAAACCTCATCTTTAAAATCATTTTACAAGAATGGTGAGATTATTGTGAAAATGTTTTGAACGAGTTAGGAACATGATTGGAATTTTTTTCATAATAATCTCAATGTCTTAATCTCACAAGAGTCACATGAAAGAATAATCCTCTTTGTCAGGCTGCCAAAGAGATTAGGGAATTTTCAATGTAAAATGTTTATGTGATCATCATCAAATATAAAATAAAAATTTTTGTTCATAAAATTTTGGGACCTTGATTGTCTTGTCTCATGGCATTTGTAACTGATATTTTATTTTGCTTATTAAATCCATACTTACATATTCATATTAGATAAGTGTAGAAGCAATCATCAAAAAAATCAATTTAGTTTTTTGACTAATAAACAAAGCAATATTCTTGAGTTAAAATAATCCATGAACTTCTACCAAGTTATTGGGCAAGATTCCATCAATTATCATTTTATGACAAAATACCCTCTTTAAAATGAATGAGTTAGTATTTTCAAAAATAAAATGAGATAAAATAAAAATGAGGCTTCCATGCTTTGCCAAGTCTACTAAGAAGTATGAAAAGATTTTTTTTCTCACTCCAAATATCAAAGTTTGATTCATTCTATAAATAAAATTATTTTGTTTTTTTTAGAGAATGGGAATTGTTATTAAATACCAAAAACTTAAATCAACTTTACCCGAGATCTAAGATGATATGTGAATAATAGGTATCGATTTATATAGGCATTGTAGAGGTGCTAATCCTTTCCCATTTATAACTAACACCCGAACCCTAATTTTTCTTTGGTTATAAGAGCAAACTTTAGGATTCATCATTTAACCCTAGATCTAAGATGATAAGTGATCAATCGATACTGATTTATATAGGTATCATGGAGGTGCTAATTTTTTTCCATATGTAAATGACTCCCAAAACCTAATGTTTATTTAGTAAAACCAAACTTTAGGATTCATCATCTATGGTTTTGGAAACTTATACTAAAGGGATTGATCCCAATAGCTGCCAATCACACCTAACGCAAAAATATTGGTAGCAACTCATTTACACAATCATCCCAAAATAGCTGTCAAACCTCGATAATTTTCAAATCCATAGCCCAAGGATTCATGCCCCATGTAGATACAACACCTTCAATACAACACCAATGCTAAATAAGTATTCTTTATAAGTAGCATTACAATTATATAATAAAAAATTATACTTTATGTATTTAAGAAAAAAAGATCTTTATTTCTTTTATAAAATTATAACTTTTAATTAAAAATCTCTGTGCAGACCAGTCTTGTGTAACAGCAATTGCTGAACATAAGTATAGAGACCCCATTTTGTCCAGGCCAACATCTAAGGCATCAAAGGTCATTATCTAAGGCACCATCAGAGTCATTCGAATGATATTAGATCAGTTCCCTACCATTCTAGGCTAAGATGAGGTGTCCAAAGAGTCAAAGGTATGAAAATCTATATTTTTACATAAATGTATCGATACACAGCCCTTATGCGTTGATACAAAGCCCCACATCATCAAAGTTTCAAAATTTTACTATTTATCACAATACTAGGGGTTTTTGTAATGATACAAGCTTATGTCTAGTTAAAAAGGTAATTTTTAGCCAAAATGTATTGATACATAAGTAATTACATTGATACATCTTGGAGTATATTGATACATTCTTCATTGTATCAATACATTCTAGGTTTTTGCCCAGGTGTATCAATACAAAACTCATTATATTGATATAGATAGGCAAAATTTGCAAGTCTATGACATTTTTCGCATTGTGCACCATGACATGAAATCATTCAATCTTAGATATAATTTCCTAAAAATCATGTGAATTTCGTTTTTGGGCCTTAAGCATTGAATTGACAC
The DNA here is from genome assembly GCA_038382065.1 of Adansonia grandidieri. Taxonomy (NCBI): domain Eukaryota; kingdom Viridiplantae; phylum Streptophyta; class Magnoliopsida; order Malvales; family Malvaceae; genus Adansonia; species Adansonia grandidieri. The sequence continues at coordinate 3,261,182 of JBBYHK010000016.1, read as the reverse complement.
ATTTTAGAGAGGTCCATTAAGGGTGGCATAAGGACATTTCACATTAAAATCTAAGTTAATAAAGGGTAAGCTTGAAATTGGTCATTTAATTAGCTCATGCATGATTTTTTTGCCTGCAAGAATTAAGATTAACCAATCAAATGTTGAAAGCTTGCCCCTTGGTACAATGACTTACTATGTTGTACATCTCAAATGTCCCAAATGACCCTTTGCTAGGTCATTTTTATGGATGAAATATTGTTTTATATAATATGATTTTCATACTTAGCCAAAGGGATAGAACACTATTATTTCAGCTTTTAAAAGACTCTACCCATTACCTAAACCATGTAGCTTTTTCCTAATCCCTCCAAAAACCATTTTAAAGCCTTTTATTTCCATCATTTCCACCATCCAATCTTCCTTAAATTGATTCTACAACCTTAAAGCTCCTTTTCTTGCTAATATATGGCAAAGATAGGGAAGAAAGTGAACTCAAAGGTTGAATAGTTTTAATGTCAAAGGGAAAGCTAGGATTCAAAGCCTTTTCAGTATACTTTCTATCCTTCTTTTAATGATTTCTATTTTTCATCACTTATGTCATCTTAGTGAGCCATATCCATGTGATCATGACCTTGCTAGTGCTTTCATGCATTATTGTGGCCTAGTTTGTCTTTGTACTAGTGACTTTTGGTGAGGTAGACTAGAATAAAGAAAGCCAAGACCATTATATCGAGCAAAAAGGCAAAAAATGGTAGCATTGATGATCTTCTTTTTCACATAATGGCCCATCATGCATACTTGTGAACAAACCTGACCCAATGAACAAAGTCACTGAACGAAGTAATTCTAAGACTTCGATGATTTTTTTCTTGATGCCTTGATGTTACTTGGATGACCAAAAATGGCATGTTTCATTTTGTCATTAGAATAGCACCTGCTCATACGTTTTTTTACCATGTTTCCCCTTTATTCACATGCTCAATCTATGTTCAAATGTTCATTACAGCATGCTTTAAGTATACCCATGCATTTTGATGCATTTCTACCATGTTCAGATTGATTAAATGTTAAACTATGTTGCTGGTCTAGATGTTCACTCATATATAGTGTTTTTACTATCTTTAGTTCAATACATGTTTGCTAAAATGATTCTATAATTGCTTGCAAAAATCTATTTTCTAAAAACCCCTAAGCTAAATCAACACTACCTTTAACAAATAAGGTTTAATGTTGATTAATGTTTTCAAACCATTGGTCCTCCAATCTTGGGGATAAATCAAGCTTAAATATTTGGATTCATGGCCTAATGAGAAAACATAAAATCTATTTTCATTTTTAAAGAGATTTTCAGTTTTATAACATCTTTGTTTTAATGCCTTGCTTCGAACCTTGTGTTATGACTAGATGCCGTGTGTAACGGGTTGTCTACTTGCTTAATTCCCTAGAACTTTAGATGGATTCATGATTCCATTATCATAGACCCTGTAATTGTCAGACATTCATATGTCTAACACCTTAACACATGACTAGAAAACCCTAAATCTAAAATTCCTCTATTTTGGTACTGGTAACACTATGTCCTAGATTTTAAAAATCATTTCCAAACCTTAAATGACTTTTCTAGAATTTTGTGATATTTTTCCCTTAAAAGGAATTGAATTACCTTTCCAACGGTAAATCATTTGCCCTTGGATATGCCTGGTTGAAAGAGTTATGATTTTACTAATCTTTGCTATTTGTAACCCCTAGAATAAGCGATTCAAATTCTGTATGGGCTAATTCGATCCATCCAATGATATTTCCTGATTTTGTAAATTTTTTTCCTGAATGGTTCATGAAATTCCCTTTCTAAGATATCGTTTGTGATTTATCGACTTCGAATGAGTTTGGGATAATTTCTTAAAATTTGCTACACCTTTCCCCTGCACGTGTTGATAGTGCTGAATCAAACCCAACTTCAAAAATTAATTCTTTCTAGAAATGATCTTTTAGGATTTTTTGGAATATTGTTATATTAATCCTTGTCAAGTTATCTTTCCAATGGTATGTCATTCGCTCTTTGAAGCTTTCAAATAAGTCAGAATAAATACAAGAGGGCAGATAACATGATGCTATCCATTATTTTCAACATCAAGTAAATGAATTTGCCTGAACCACCTTTGTTAGGCATGCAAATGCCTCAAAACAAATCCGATTAATTCTCCCCATGAAGCAATGTGTCACATACGAGTTCTATTAGCCTTGAAAGGCTGAAAAATTAATTTTGTTATTTATTTCTAATTTAAGATTCACATTTTCACCAAAATACTCCATTTTCAAAAATTACTAAAATTTTCCCTTGGGGATACTCCAATCCATTTTCTAAGGAGATACCCTAACCTTGTATTTCCCAAACTCCAAAAAAATCCTAATTTTCTCTTTCTCAAATTTCTTTGGACCTTTTTATCACAACCTTTTTTGCATGCCTCAAGCGGCACTGAGTCTAAACGCGTCTCAAAGTCATTTTGGTTTTTCCTCAATAATCGGGGTCAATTATGAGATGCATCCCAACCACCCCTTTTTTCTTTGCTTTTTATGTTTATTTTTATGCAAAATTTATTATATTTCTTTATGTCTTACTAAAAAATTTCCTTTGTTGATGGCAAACTGGCATTCACGCTTTTAAACATTTTTAAAGAAAATTATTAAGGCAATGTTTATATCGGTATCCCTCCAGTATTTGATATGAGACACCTTTTTCGAATCAAATCTAAAAATTATCTTAGCCTTACATTTTGCCACCCCTCCAGGTTACACAATGGTATCAAACATTTTCTACAGTAGATTCATTTTTTTCAAATTCATACATTATTATAGAAAGGGATTATATTCAAACAGTGACATAAAAAAACTAAGAAAATCAAGTCTGAGATATTATATGACCATGAGGTATTGATTTAGGGTGTCATGAGGGTGCTAACCCTTCCCCTCCTGAACATTTCAAAACAAACTCTGGTATATGCAATCCATAAAATAGATTCTCCAAGTTTCGTAAATCAGGGCATTTATTTTAATAGGTGTCCAACCATGCCTTGTTGAAAATGAACAGTGGAGACTCCAAGTTTTGGCCACTTTTTGGTAGCCATCCAAGACTATTAGGATAAGTAATGCCTTTCCCTACTCTCATCACACCATACCTAATTCAAATCCCAATCCAGGGATGACTTAAAAGCATTTTTTTAAGTCATGCATGTCACCATCTAAGTAATCAGGAATCAACGGCACGTTGCAACAGCTTGGCAATTGAATTGTGGACTTTTCTTAGAAAGTCAAGCCTACAACTAGTCGTTTCTTATCCAATTCTTGGTCTTATTTGATTTTAATTACTATTTGACTATAATCCCCTTTCTTTCATTTCTTATATTTTGTTCATGCTTATTTGTTCTCCTTTATGGTCGCTGGGGGTTTCTTTTTTATCTGAAAAAATTCATATTGGTTTTTAAATGGTAAAAAGGAGTAAAACAAAATGGTGTGTTGTTTCCCCAACACACATTAAGCATTTGCATATGCATTAGACTCTCGGCCATATTCCTTAAAAAGAGAATAAAACCTTATATTTAGGTGGAACTGAGCTATTTGCCTCTATGATGGTCAACATCCCATGGGGCTAGTGATGCCTTTTGGAGTCTAAAATACCTATGCTTTCATGACTAACAGTCCATATGGGCATAGGGAAATACATCCACCTAGATCGAACCCTTTCTGCCAAACCTATGATGGGCTTAGGATCAAGATGCCTCAACTATCATTACTGGACGGAGGAATGGTTTTGGAACTGATTTAGAGCCAACCAACCTATATAGTGAACTATATTTGCCAAACCATGTTTACCAAGGTGTTTTAAGATAATTCAGAGAATAAGACACTTGGGGAAAAACTTCATACATTTTACTTCATTGTACTATTATTTTTCATAGGCAATGATGAACTCACATCATCACCCGCATTTGCATTTTTTTTCTTATAAGACATTATGTGTCCTAATAGGCCATCAATCCCTTCCGTTATGTTGTCCGATGGGTGACAAATGCTCATCATTTCTTTGGGTAAAACACATGAGTGTTGTCACCTATGATCCTTTCTAAGGCCCCTATACTATCTTTAAAAGAATAAAACTGACATGTTCAAGTCGTTATGTTGTTCGATTAACAGTTTAATGCATGGCCACCAATAAGTGATAATAAATGAACGTTATTACCTAGTTAGTCAATTACGCTTGAGAGGTTTAATATCACTTCATCAAGGGCGAGCTTAACTCGGTTAGGTTATTATGTTGTCTAACCAATGGCTAACAATCATTACACTCCCATAGCTGATGGCATGCGAAGGTTGTCATTTAAGATTTCGCTCAAGGCTTGATATTGCCTTCAAAAAAATGAAATTTAACTTGTTTAAGCCATGATATTGTCTGAGTGATGACTTGGCACTGATAGCCCCTAGGTAATGATAAACAAACATTATCTAATAGGTTGTTAATTCAATCCTAGAAGACACCACACCATCTTAATGATGATGTTTTGACCAGACATGTCATTATGCTGCCCATATCAATTTGTACCATAAAGGAAGCACGAGATTTCTTTGACCCTCTAGGTCTGCCTTAAAGCAAGATACTGCTTATCATGAGGGCAACTTATATGTTTCTTTCATCTGTATTTATTTTCATTATCTTGCTTATTGAATTTTTTATCTATTACTAATTTAGTGCCTTTTTATTTATCGCCATGTATCATATCATTGCCTTCATTATAGGACAGTTGGTAAAGGGACGGTGTTTAAAAAATCCTACTATGGATCAATCGCAAGGACTAGCAATTAAAGCATACAAGAAAGTTAAGGGATGGCCTAAAAAGAGCTAGCAAATGAATGGGGATCACTTGAAGCCTGGGTTCGAGATCGAGAGTTTTGGAGTGAGTTAAGCTAACTCTTGAATGCATGAACTCGATTTTTTAAGGAACACTGGGATAATGTCGAAAAAGACCTCTTCACTCAAAAATTTGATGACATTGCCATTTTACTTTATGTTTAGACTGATGATCAGATGCTTCAGTTTATCGCATATTTTTGGAACCAAACCTATAGGTGCTTCACTTTTACTTAAAAAGATCTAGTCTCAACTGTTGAGAAGTGTATGGCTTTGGTAAACCTTACAGGGATTAAGTTTGACAAGATCTATTCTAAATCCTCTAAACCACCAGATTTTAAAAAAGATTAACTGATATTCTTAAGGTTCCTGAGTCATAGGTAACAATACACAAAGTCAAGAGAGTTAATAGTGAGTGCATCTCATTGATGTGATAAGATCAATGATATCTATGGTGGATTTGTTCTTTAACTTGGGTTATGGCATTAACCCAGCACTCATTGTTCTCACAAAGACTATTTAGTCTCTTTTCACCATAAACAAGAGGGAAATAAATACTTCATTGAGTGTGCTTCTCTCTTCTATATTTGGCTTTATAGTCATTTTTGGGTTAAGACGCGATGGCTATTTCATCCCTAAATGATTAATTTCAGCCTATCGTCAAATTCCTCGAGAAGAACTACGTTCCAAATTCCCTGAGGGTAATGGATCAAAAAATTCAAGAATCTTCTTAGTGAGGAAATAGTCTAGAGAGTCCCTCAGATCACCTTAAAGTCATTTGTATACTAATGCGAAGATTTTCAATAGGTCCTTCTTATCGATATCTAAGGCAGCATTAGCTTGCTCCACTCATGGCCCTCTGACAGTTTGAGTGTTTATAATTTATCCTCGTTACATGTAACCCTGATGATTGAAACTGCGAATATAAGGAACAAGCTACACGATAAAGGTACAAACAGCATTCAACTCATAAAAGCTAACCTATTGTTTTGAGTTACAAAAAAAGGATAACAAGGTAACATTATGCTATAAAGAATGAAAAATCTATAAGATTAATGATACCTTAGTCTTATCAAACAATGGCTCAGCTGGAATACCATTAGATTAATTTTTTTTTAAATAGAACTCTTGACAAGGGAATTTGTATAAGAAAAGGCCAAGCTGTAATAGGAAATCACATTGTTAAAGGAAAAAAAGTGACATGGAGTTTGAACAAAAAATTCAAAATAGGAAGATGAAGAGGTTATAAAAAAAAAGAAAATCATCCGCGAATGCCTCAAGACTTTGCATGAAGAACATAAAGCACCTTACTCAGTAAGAAATACCTAGCAATCAACAAGTCCCCAACTGGATGGAAAGCCAAACTAACTCAGGCCCAATGAATAAAAGTTCACTAAGGCGTAAGCCTCTCTGCTAGCTAGTTAGAAGAATTGTGAGTATTTAGAAGCTTGCGTACGTCTCATGGGTAGGCAAAAAACTGATAATGAAACTCTACCACTAATGATTCATGAGTTGGAACAGTCTCTCCATAAGATTTTGATAGAGTTGGGATCCTCAAAAGAAAGAGAGCGAGAGTGGCATAATACATGGTTTGAGTCTAACTGAGTTCATCTAGAACATCAAGAGTACGTTTAGCACCTTACGAAGTAGATTTAAATAGCCTAGTCCAAGGCCAATAACACGATTAAACTAGCCCGATACTTGAGTTGAAGCTTGTTCCCGTAAGAGAACATGGACAAGAATTGCTAGATTGTCTAAAAGATGTAATCAGACAACTTAACCATGTCCGTTATTTCTAAATTTAATCAAATGTAATCAAAGTTATTTCTATTTAATGAAAATTTTATGAAAAAGCTATTGCCAGAACCCAGCTTTCTTTTGTGCATTTACATATTAACTAAATTATTATAGTCGTTCATGCATTGATTAGCAATATCATGTAAACTCCATACATGAGCTTGCTTGCATACACACATCATCTCTATCTTATCAAGCATATCTGTGACGTGCTATAAAAGTCTAATCCAATGTAAATCTAAAAGTGCAAGGTGCTTTGAAACATAAAATCTACTGTCAATCACTGATTTAACACTAATAATATCGAAAAGTTTTGAAAAAAGACCGTCAGGCTTGTATTGAATGATTGAAACTCATGTATAAAGAGACTTGGAAACAAATACTTCAGAAAAATGAGGAACTACAAGCTCATATAGTAGAGCTAACTAAATTATTGTCTACTACTCTAAAAGATAAGGGAGGCAAACAAGCATTGTTGACATTGGTAAAGGGCTAACTAGTCTTGAAAATGACATGGATGGTAGTACTGAAGCCAACAAAGCTCATGAGGGGGCATCACATGAATAACAACCCTCGGTTACACTTATTCCACTAGCTCAGTCATTTGTCTACATAAACTTGGCAATAATACTTTCTTTGGTTCATAGGTATCAGGGTACGAGCTCCTTACCAATGAGACCTTTAATCCCGGATCTCGATGAACTAGCAAAGCAAGAAAAAGTAAAGGGTCCAAAATCTTCTAAAACTATTGAAGACACAAGCAAGTATTTACTGGAAAAATGCCTTCGAGTCGTGGAAGAAAATGACAAATTTGGAATCATATAGGCCAAATCTCTAAATCGAGTTTCTGATCTCATCATCCCACCATAAATTTGGAATCATATAGGCCAAATCGCTAAATCTAATTTTTGATCTCATCATCCCACCTAAATTCAAGCTACCAGATTTCAAAAAGTATAATGAGAAAACCAAATTCATTTGCCCAAATTCGTATGTATTGTCAAAGATGGCTAGCTATGAGGAGAATTAAAAGCTATTAATACACTATTTCTAGGATAGTTTAACTGGGGCAGCCACTCATTGGTATAAAAACTCAACTGAGTTGGAATTTAAATATGGGTAAATTTAGCCCATACTTTCCTTGACCATTACAAGCATGTATCTTACTAGGCTTTGGGTTGCCCTTCTCTCATGAATATGGAAAAAAAAAGCCAATTAAAGCTTTAGCTAGAACACTAAAAAATAAAAATAAAAAATAAAAAGGCTGCCTAGGTTTATCCCTCATTGACCAAAATAGAAATGGATGGTCATGTTTGTCAACACCTTACGATCTTCTTACTATGAAAAATTAGTGGGGAATGTCACAAGAATTTTGCTGACATGGTCATATTAGAAGAGATGATTGATAATGCCACAAAAGGTGGTAAGATTTTAAAAGGAGAATCATCTAGCTCAACTAAAAGGGCAAGTGCCAAAGGTAAGGAAAAGAAAATAAATGCCATCAGTGACAGTCCAACTAAATTTACCTAGAGTCTATATCTGAGTATTCACTTCCCAAGCGTGACTTACCTGGGTTTTAACCCCACTTTACTAAAATTAACCCAGTAATGAGCTTTGCACTGAATTCTATATAGGACACCACCCAGAATGTTTAACCTTGTAACACAAACAATGCTAGAGCCCATATTAACCAACAAGCACCTTGTGTGTCCTATATTCCTATAAAAAGATTTACATTTGCTCATTGGCAGGCTAGTTGGTGGCTCCTATATTTATAACCCCAAAATCGCCTCCATATCCTAAGTGAAATGATGAAAATGCTTATTACTAGTACCATGCCAACGTGCAAGGCCATTTCATTAAGAACTGCATGTCTTTCAAGAAGAAAAGTGCAGAGCTTGATAGAAAAGGGCATGATTAAGGTAGAACAAGGTTCAAGGCTAAATGTTGGAGCCAATCCACTTCCAAACTATGTGAAGCTAAGGGTAAGCACAATAATTAATAGGAAAAGCTGTTGGGTTAAAAAGAATATCATGAAGATTAAAATGCTAATGAGCAAAGTATGGTAAGTCTTCATAAAGGCAGAGTAGTATAAAGAATTGAAGGTCAGATTTCCTATTGAATCCTTTTGATACCACTGCAGAAATAGGCATACCCTACAACACTGCTCAGATTTCCTAGAGATGGTCTAAAGAATGATGGATCACTCAAAAATTGAATTTTATGAGGATAAAAAAGAATAAATGAGCATGTCTATCAATTTCATAGATAAGGATGGGAAAAGCCTTCTTCATAATGTCAGGAGACCATTTATCTAGTTCGTTAATCAACCGGATGCCAAAGCCACTCTTATTCGGCTTATGCCAAAATTGGTTATCGAGTTCCTAGTCTTTTTCTTTATAAAGAGGATAAAGTAATGCCCTAGATATGTGAAAGCAACACAATGATCACTGAAGAGTCTGGTCAATAATCTGCTAGTGTTAACCTCACAAGGTAAGCCACATAACTCATAATGGTAAATGCTATGCCCTAGCTGGAGAAAAAATGTTGCACATATCTCTTAAGCAACAAAAGCAATGCTAAAGGAATCAAACCCAATAACTATCAATGAGCCAGTAAGTGAGAAAAAAGCTACATAGTTTCTTAAATTCATTAAACATAATCAATAAAATATTGTTAACCAGTTGAACAAACAGCTGGTAAAGATATAGGTACTCTCACTACTTTTAAATTCTGAAGCACACAGGAATACCTTTTTAAAAGTCTTGAATAAAGCATATGTGCCTTATGATACCCTATAAGCAAGTTGGATTGATTAGTAAGTAATTTCACTATTGACAAATTTCTTTCAACGATGATGAGATCCCTCATGAAGGAAAAAAAAATTATAAAGCTCTCCATATCATAACCTACTATAAAGGCAACACATTGCTCAAGGTTCTCATGATAATGGGTCAGCAATGAATGCAATGCTCGTGTCTTGTTTAAACAAGCTCCCCATCAACATGTCTCATATCAAGCATAATTTCACGTTATGTGAGCGCTCAACGGAACTCGCAGAGAGGTTATGGGAAACATCACCATCCCACTTATAAATTAACCCATGCACCTACGAAATAAACTTCCATGTGACAAACATCACTTCATCATATAATTGCCAATTAGGGAGGCCTTGGATCCATTCTATAGGGGTATCACCATAATTGCTACATCAAAAATTGAAGTTTGTCAATGAAAATAAAATTGTTAGTATCAAAGAGGAAAAGGATAATATTGCAGCTACCTCAACTGATGCCATGTATATGAAACCCAATAAAGACATTATGGAGTCTTTTCTAGTCATTTGAGTTTATCAATGCCACTTATGTTAAGGAAAGTTTACCAATTGTTGAGCCTTATCCATCAAGGAGCACTCATATGGGTCTTAAGTTGACCATTGTTAAAAGTGCTCAGACTAGAAAAGGACTTGGAAAGTGTCTTTTGGGAATTGCTAGAGCTCTAAAAGCCATCAATTAGGTAAACAAAAAAGGTTTGTGGTTCAAGCCTAATGCAAAGCAGCAAAGAAAGCAAGCTTAAAAAATTGAAAGAAAAGAATGGCCCATTCTTTAGGTCAAAAGTTGGGATAGGAACCTATGTCATTTTTGCCGATATAAGAAAGCTTCCGTCTAAGAGGATACATAAATGCAAATCTGAGATAAAGCACTGGCTTGAACAATGTAATGATCATTTTGAACAAAATGTTTGAAGATTTTTTTATTAATGCAATTGATGAGCCAAGAACGTTAACAATGGACCATGAGACTAATCTACGGCTTTCAGGGTTTATTCCAAGCGTTTGGACTGAAATTAAAATTTGTATACTATTTGGATCTAATTCAAAGTAATGCTAAGAACTAGACCTACATGATTTTACCTAAAAGCATTGTAGGATCCTTTTTATGGGTGTCATTTCATTAAGTATTATCAATAAATATGACTAAGCACAATGCATTTCATCTCTTGTGTCCATTCTCATTTTTCTTGTTAACTTTTAGACCTTTCCACACATAGTTTTTGCCTATATTATTCTTTTTCCATATTTTTAAGCACTCGACTAAAAATGACATGAATATTCTTGTAGAGATTTTAGAAATCAATTTTGAGAAATCGATCTGCACTGGTAAGTTTGAATTTGAGGGGAATTCTGAGGAAATTGCTATGCCACCAGATCTGTTAAGGTTAATTAAATAGGATAAGAAATAGATCTTGCTCTATGAAGAGCTTATTAAAATCATAAATCTAGGAATAAAAAAAGATTGGAAAAAGGTCAAAATTAGAACCTCCATAAACCTATCAAACCGAACTGAACCTTCTTTAGAAGTATTGGGAAGTGTTTGCCTAGTTTTACCAAGACATGCCCAGATTTGACACCAACATAATTATCCACAAACTTTCTCTTAAACCCGAATATAAGCCCATAAAACAAAAGCTTAGGAGAATGAAATCGAATATGATTTTAAAAATCAAAGAAGAGAAGAAGAAGTAATTTGAGGTAGGATTCCTCAAAGTAGTTAAGCACCTTGATGGGTAGCCAACATAATCTCAGTCCATAAAAAGGATGATATGGTGTGGACATGTGCAGACTCTAGGGATTTGAAGCAGGCTAGTCCAAAAGACAACTTCCTTTTACCTCACATTTACACCTAGTAGAGAACACCACTAAAAATTCATTGTTTTCCTTCATGGATAGATTTTCAAGCTACAATTAGATCAAAAAGGCACTCGAAGACATGGAGAAACCATTTTTGTAACCATGTGTGGTACTTTTTGCTATAAAGCTATGCCTTTTGGGCTTAAGAATGTCGAAGCTACATATCAAAGATAAAGGTCCATGTGGATGACGTGATCGCTTAATCATCAAAGGAAAGTGAAAATATTGCCCACCTTTAAAAACTCTTTAAACAATTACTTAAATACCAGCTCAAGCTAAACCTTGTTAAATGCACTTTTGATGTCATCTTTGGTAAGCTATTAGGCTTCATTACTAGTGATAGGGAATAAAGGTTGACCCCAACAAAGTCAAGGCCATTCAAATTCTACCATTGCCTAGTACTTAAAATGAGGTAAGGAGTTTTCTAAGGAGGTTGAACAACATAGCCTGATTTATACACTAGCTAACAGACAAATGTAATCTGATCTTCCAATTACTTTAAAATAGAACCCTAGGGAATGGAATGAAAAATGCAAAAAAGCTTTTGACAAGGTCAAACATTATTTGTCAAAGCCACTAGTACTTGTACCATTAGTGCCTGGTCAACCCTCAATCCCATATCTATCAGTTTTCAATAAGTTTATGGGTAATGTATTAGGTCAATGTGATGAGTCTAAGAAGGGATAGGCCATCTATTATCAAAGCAAGAAATTCATGGAGTGTGAAAACAACTACTTCATAGATGAAAAGTTATGTTATGCTTTAGCATAGACTACTTGAAAGCTAAGATAACACATGCTATACCACTCCATGTGGCTAATCACCAAACTCAATCCCATCAAATACTTATGCGAGGCCCTTATCTTGTTAAGAATAATAGCCAAGTAGCAAGTCTTACTCTTCAAATATGATATTACTTATATGAACCAGAAAGCTATTAGAGATAGCATGATAGTCAACTTTTTGGCAAGCCAAGCGATAGCTAACTATGGATCATTAAATTTTGAATTCCCAGATAAAGACCTAATGTTCATATCCTAGGCAAAAGATACTACTGATTGCAAACAAGCTTGGAAAATGTATTTTGGTAGAGCTTTAAATGCACTAGGGCATGGAATTAGGCAGTCTTGATCTCACTTAATGGAGATTAGTACCCATTCACTACTAGATTGAACTTTCGTTATACTAACAAAATAGTCGAATATGAAGCATGTGTCATAGGACTCCAAGTTGCCATTAAGATTTTCTAAGTGTGTTTGAGGATTCAACCTGGGTAATTTATCAGCTTTGAAAAGAATAGGAGATCCAAAATGCTAAGCTGGTCCAATACGAGAAGTTAATCTCATAACGAAAATAAAGAATTCGATGAAATCAGCTTTTAGCATTTACCTTGGGAGGAAAACCAAATGGCCGATGCCCTAGCAACCTTAGCCTCAATGTTTAAAGTAAACCAAGACTCAGAGGTCATGTTTATTTAGATGAGCATTCCTAAAGCTTCAACCTATTACCATATCATAAAAGAGGAAAGGGATGGATTATCGTGGTACCACGACATTCTCCAGTACATTTAGGACCAACAGTACCTAAGCATGCCATCAAAATTGACAAGAGAACCATCCAATGAATGGTTATAGGTTTCATTCTGGATAGTGGGATTTTATGTAAGAAATGTTGGGATCAAGTATTACTTAAGTGTGTGGATGCTTCTAAAGCCAAGAGAATCTTAGAAGAAGTCCATGAAGGAATCTGTGATACACACGCTAGTGGACATCGGATGGTGAAGCAAGTCATAAGATTGAACAACAATTGGTTGACCTTCGAGAAGGACAACATCGACAATGCTCGAAAATGCCATAAGTGCCAAATCTATATGAAAAATCCATATCCCACCATCACTTCTATATGTCATAACAGTTCTGTGGGCTTTCTTTATATGGATATGATCAGACCTATCTCTCCTAAGGCCTTTAACGGGCACCATTTCATTCTAGTTTCAACTGATTACTTCACTAAATGGGTAAAAGTAGCTTTACATGCCAATGTTACAAAATCAGTTGTGTGAAAATTTGTAAAATAGGACAACATTTGCACATATGGTCTTCTTAAACAAATCATCATAAATAATGTATGCAATGCAAAAAACAAAATGATGCAAGTAGTTTATTCTTAATTCAAAATCCAGCATCATAACTAGGTACTGTATCATTCAAAGATAAATGAAGCAATTAAAGTAACCAATAAGAATATTAAGAAAATAGTGAAAAAAAAGGTTGAAACATATAAAGATTGGCATGAGAAGCTATCTTTTGCGTTGCATACCTACGATACAGTGATTTGGACTTATATAGGCGCTACCTCATCTTCCCCAGTCTATGGCATAGAAGTCATTCCATCTATTGAGGTTAAAATCCCCTCACTCGAGGTCTTAATGGAACCATAGCTCAAAGAGGTAGAATGGGTAAAGGATCGATACAAACAACTTAACCTTATCGATGAGAAAAGAGTAAAAGCTATCTTTCATAGACAACTATACCAAAAGTGTATGATAATAGCCTATAACAAGAAGGTCTATCCTTGTTAGTTTTCAAAAGGTGACTTATGCTTAAAAAATGTGTTTTCCATAAAAATGCTTAAGAAAAATAGACCCCTAAATGGGAAGGGCCATACATAGTGAAACATGTGTTTTCCAAAAGAGCCCTAATTATAACCAAGATTGATTGCAATGACTTGCCCAACACTATCAACTCAGATTCTGTCAAGAAGCACTATGCCTAAAATGATTTTAGGATAGCATCTTATAATCTTAAAAAAAAAAAAAAACAATGGGTGAAAACCTGAAAAGGCATCTAGGTAAACAAATTTGCTTAAGTTGAATACCTGAAAGGGCAACTTAATTAACCAAATCTTACTTCTATTCAAATCTTACCAAACCCAGACCATCACCAACCTAACCTATCAACCATACTGTGACTAAAGCATTAAATCATAACCTAACTTACCTATTTTACCCTAGCCTACTAAACCTTATTTTTGCCCAAACTTGAAGAGAAAAGGTAGTGTCTACTTGAGCTCAGCGCAATCACCATATCAAGGGTCAAACTTAGAGATTTCTTCAAAGGTCAGCCAACACTAGAAATATTGATCTATTGACAAAAGTTTCCAAAAGTGCTCAAAAAATATTCATAACATTAACATCAATGGCACCAACTGCCTAGAAAATCTATCCTTAGCTCTCTTTGTATATCTCAGAAGTTTTCTTGAGTTATACAATTTTCATTTGATGAAATACAATTGTATGTCTTTCTTTCTATTCTTTTTGTTACACCTACATTCCATGCTACATCATGTTTATCATTTAGTTGATAATACTTGGTAAATGTATAAAACTGATAATAGGATTTCCTAGTCTTACTTTGAAAAAGGCAAAAATTTTACAAGAAAATCTTTTCACATCTGAAGGTCAAGAATGAACCTTGGAACCACAGTTAGTCTTACCCTTAGATCTTTCCATTCTGAAGACATGCTTAAAACTTTTTTCTCAACAAACCTTGGTTAAAAGATAGGAACCAAAAGTTTATTTCTAACCCCTGGCGTCAGCACTTAAATTACCTTGATTAGCCTAACAAAATTATTTGAAACAACCATTTTCATAAATCATAGGCCACACGTACCTTTTAACAACAACTTTAACCATTTAAAACATCTAAACATCAAAAGTAAAAGTGGTAAATCCTAAGACAAAATGACACCCAATGTAACTTTTAGATAGAAGGAAACTTAAAATTTCATAATAGATCGCTAGATTAGGCTTTTAAATCATCACATTGCATCATTCATGAAATAATTAACAATCTTTCAGGTACAGACTCCTAACTCCAAAAGTTCCAAATTAGCAAAGAATACTAGGTATAGATTTTGGTTTCCAAAAGCCTCCAAGAACTTTATGTAAAAACTCCTAACTCTATGAGTTCACAGTAAGAACTCTTGACTTTGTGAGCTTACAAATCAAAAAGTCATCCAGGTAAGGTACCTAAACCCAATAAACTTTAATCTACAAGTAGCTGGACGCCTATCCTCTTAGTCCACAAGAAGTTGGATGCCAATTGATCAGTCCACAAGAAGCTAGATGCCTATCCCTTCAGTCTACAAGAAGCTAGAAACCTACCAAACTTAGTCTACAAAAAGTTGATGTTTATCCCTTCAGTCCATAAAGAGCTAGACACCTATTGAATTAGTCCATAAGAAGCTGGATGCATATCCCTTCAGTCCATAAAGAGTTAGACGCGTATCCTCTCAGTCTATAAAGAGTTAAATGCCTATCAAGTTAGTCTATCAAGAGCTGGATGCCTATCCCCTTAGTCCACAAAGTGTTAAACACCTATCGGGTCAATTCATAAAGAGTAAGATGCCTATCCTATTAGTCTATGAAGAGTTGAAAGCCTATTGATTCAGTCCATAAAAAGCTAAATATTGTCCCATCAATCCATAAAGAGTTGGATGTCTATCGAATTAATCCACAAAAAACTAGACGCATGCCAACTCCAGTTTATAAAAAGCCAGACATCTATCAAGTCAGTGCACAAAAAGCTGGACATCTATTGAGTCAGTCCATAAAGAACTAGACAACTTTTAAGTCAAGCCTATATCAGTTGGCACAAGTTTTAGAGGTCAAGCCCTAAAACACTCAATCCCAGTAAGAAGTTCAAACCTTACAAAATCCATTTGGTTTGTACCGCACCAAATGGAATCACCGCCAATAGATCATACCCATTACAGTAAAGTATTAATTAGATTTCATTTTTGCTTACACTTCAAAGGCATTATTCTACCCCAGATAAGATAGTTCTATTAGTCTTTGCCCTGTTCTTGATACTCATCAATGACTAAATAAGGGCAACTGTAGGCATCCTATTTTGTCTGAGTTAACATCAAAGGCATCAGAGATCATTATTCAAGGTACCATCAGAGTCATTTAGATAAGCATAGATCAGTTCCCCATCATTCTCATCTAAAATGAAATGTTTAGAAAGTCAAAGTTATGAAAATCCACATTTCTGCGCAGGTGTATGAATACACAGCCTTTATGTGTCGATATAAGAGCCTTACATCATCAATTTTTAAAATTTTACTATTTTTATCAATAGTAAAGGTGCTTGCATCAATACAGGTTTATGTCATAACTAAAATCATAATTTTTTGTCATAATATATTGATACATAAGTAATTGTATCATACAATCTTTATTATATCGATACATTTATGGTTTTTACCTAGATGTATCAATATAAAATGCATTGTATCAATATGTTCTGAGTTTTTACCCAGATGTATCGATGCAAAACTCATTATATCGATATAGACAGGTAAAATTTACCAATTTGTGATATTTTTCACCCTTTTGCACCATAACATTAACACATGAATTTGGTCACGACTTTGGCCCTAAAAATCATCCAATCTTAGACATATTTTCTTAAAAATAATGTGGATTTCATTTTAGATCTTTAAGCATTAGATTGACATATTTTGGAGAGGATAATTAAGGGTGACATAAAGGCATTTCATGTTAAAACCTGATTCAATAAAAGGCAAGCTTAAGATTACTCATTTGATTAGCTCATGCATGATATCTTTTGCCTACAAGAATTAAGATTAACCAATCAAATGTTGAAAGCTTGCCCCTTCATACAATGACTCACCATGTTGTACATCATAAATGCCCAACATGCCTCTTTGCTGGGTCATTTTTTATGGCTGAAATATTATGCTATATAATGTGATCAGCTAAAAGAATAGAACACTATTACCTCAACCTTTAAAAGGCTCTCCTTATACCTAAACACTACTCCCGTAGTTCACTCTTAACCCCTCCAAAATCTCTTTTAAAACCTTCCATTTTCCTTATTTCTACCTTCTAATAACCTCTCCATTCATACTGCAACCTTTAGGCTCTTTCTTTTCATTCTTTTCTTGCTAATCGATAGCAAAAAGAAGGAAGACAGTGAGCTCAAAGCTTAAATAGTTTTCTGCTTAAAGGAAAAGCAAGGATTTAAAGTTTTTTATGCAAAATTTTTATCCTTTTTTCATTGATTTTTTATTTTCCATCACTTACATCAACTTAATGAGTCATACCATGTGAACATGACCTTTTTAGGACCATCATGCATTATTATTGCCTTGCTTGTGGTAGTTCTAGGACTTTGATGATTTTTGTTCTTAATTACTTGATGTTGCTTGGATGACCAAAAATGCCATGTTTCATTTTGCCATTAAGACAGCCCTTGCTCATATGTTTTTTGCCTTGCTTCTCTTATGTTCACATGCTTAATCTATGTTAAATGTTCATCCTAGCATGTTTTAAGTATAGCCATGCATTTTAATGCATTTCTACCATGTTTGGATTCATTAAATGCTAAGTTATGTTGTTGTTTTTATGTGCACTCATATTTGGTGTTTTTATTATGTTTAGTTTATCAAATGTTTGCTAAAATGCCTCTGTGATCGCTTGCGAAAATCTGTTTTGTAAAATCCTCCAAGCTAACTCAACCTTGCATTCAACAAAGGGGGTTAATGTTGATTTAATGTTTTCAATCCATTGGTCCTTTAATCTTAGGGATAAATCAAGCTCAAATGTTTGGATTCATGGCCTAATGAGGTAACATAAACTTTTTTTTTAGTTTTAAAGAGATTTTCAATTTTATAACCTATTTGTTTTTATGCCTTGCTTTGAGCTTATATTGCGACTTGATGGCTTGTGTAATAGGTTATCCACTTGCCTAATTCCCTAAAGACCTCAGATTCATGATTCCACTATCATAGACCCCCTAATTACTGGACATTCGTATACCTAACACCTTGGCACATGACTAGAAAACCACTAACCTGAAACTCCTATATTTTGGTATTGGCAACACTCTGTCCTTGACTTAAAAAACCATTTTCAAACTCTAAATGATTTTTTTAGAATTTTTTGATATTTTTCTTTAAATCATATCAAATTACCTTTCCAATGCACCTTGTTTGCCCTTGAATGTGCTAGAATAAGGGATTTATGATTTTTCAAAACTTTGCTATCCAAAACCCCTGGGATCAACAATTCAAATTTTGTTTGGGCGTATTTGGCCCATCATATTTTTTTTTTTTTTGGATTTGGTAAGCACTTTCCTAAAAAGTTTATGAAACTCCCTTTTTGGAAAGGTATTATTTGTGATTTAACGATTTCAAATGAGTACGGCATGATTTTTCAAAGTCTACTACACCCTTTTCCCCCGCACGTGCTGACAGTGCTAAATCAAACCCAATTTCAAAAATTAATTCCTCCTAGAAAGTGAATTTCAGGGATGTTTGGAATATTTTTATATTAATCCTTGTCGATTTACCTTTCCAATGGTATCTCACTCGACCCCTAAAGCCTTCAAATAAGCCAAAAAAATTAGAGAGGGTGGACAGAGTGATGCTGTTCTTTCAACATCAAGCAAAGTAATTGAATTTGCCCAAGCTACCTTTGTTAGGCATGCGAATGCATCAAAATGAATCCGATTATTTCTCCCCATGGAGTCGTGTGTCATCTATAGGTCCTATTATGCTTGAATCAAGATCAAAAATTAATTTTGTCTTTTATTACAATTACTGGTTCTAATTCAAAATTCACACTTTCATCAAAATACTTTATTTTCCAAAATTACTAAAATTTTCACCTTGGGGATACTCCAAACCTATTTTTTGAAGGGATACTCTAAACCTGTTCTTCCCAAACTTTAAAAAAAAAATCCTAATTTTTTCTTTCCTGAATTTCCTCAGACCTTTTTTATCAAAACCCTTTTCCCCATACCTCAAGCTACCACCAAGTCTAACCCATCTCAAAATTATAATTGTGGTTATTCCTCAATTATTAAGGTCAATTAGAAGATACATCTCAACCACCCCTTTTGTGTCTATTTTTATGCAATATTTATTATATTTCTTTCTATCTTACTAACACATTTTCTTTGTTGATGGCAAACTTGCGTTCACACTTTTAAACCTCTTTGAAGAAAATTATTAAGGCAATGTTCATATCAATATTCCTTCAGTACTCGATATGAGACACCCTTGTTGAATGAAATCTAGAAATATTTTTAGTCTTACATATTGCCACACCTCCAGGTTACGTAATGGTATCAAATCTTTTTTGCAAAAATGAAATTTACTATTTTTAAATTCATGCGTTATAGAAAAAGATTATATTCAAATAGTGACATAACAAAACAAAGAAAATGGAGTTTGAGATATTATATGACGTCGATTTAAACATACCGTTAAATAATCAGGGGGAAATTCCCACTTCATAGAACTTTATATACATATATATATATTTATATATACACACAGAACAGTATGAGCTTTTCACAATTATACATCTGATCTCAAAAAACTATAAATTTGTACTCCACTTGAAAACAATTACAATTTTTCAAACAAGTCCTTGATGCTATAAGGGGAAATTGATATATCCCAAATTAATATATTAAATTTTTACAATAATCATTTTTCTAAATGACTATGTAGCAAGTCCAAGTTTTGGATTAATTCCAGATGTCTGGCATTCCAACTTCAGATAAATAGCTTTGATCTGAACTTCCTTCTCCAAAGCTTGGCGATTCCTTCACATTAAGATAGGTATCCAGCGTGGTAAGATGGTTCAACACAGCTTTTATCACCTTTTTGTCGCAAGGGAAAGAGTCTAAACAAGCAACATTAATTGGTATTTGTCCAACAGCTGTTTGGGTTTTGATAGACATGTTTGGTTCGATGTGGGTGATCATGTCTGTGAAAATTGGGTTGCTTTGGTTTTGGGACAAATTGGAGAGGCAGGGCACTTGCTCATCATAATGATCATCTAAATTTGGTTGATTTTGATTTTGATCAAAAATGATGTAAGAATCCATCAATGGTGGGAGAAGTGAAGAACCCGTGTCATCATAACAGCTTCCCATGCTATTAGGTTTGGCAGTAATTTCTGTATCTTTGTGTAACACTCGACATAAAACCCAATCTTCCTACCAGTTCCAAAATGACAGATAAGAAATTTTTATAATCAGTTTTAAACAATAATTTGATGTAATTATAAGATCAAAATCTAGATGAAATTCGCTAGATTCTACCTTAAAATTTAAATTTGACCCGAAATAAATGGCAAAATTAAAAGTATAATTGAAGTTCAGTAACAAAATTTGACATGAGAATAATGGCAAATTTAATAATATAAAAGTACTTATCAATTGATCTACTTATGTAACACAAAGGACAAAGTTCTTTTCTGCCAATTTAAAAACTAAGAAAAAGACAAAATCAAATAAAAAATTAGTCAGCTTGTGGCATTTAAAAAATACATGGGATAAATGATAAATGGATAACAGAAAATCATATAGAGATCTGACTTTAACATATATTTAGGATCAAATAGTTTTATATTGCAACATGCCCCAACATTCATGCAGAAATTAAGGACCTTTAAAAAACGACTTTGAAAGTGGAAAAATGATTCTTTCAATGTAAATTTTAGCCAAAACTCCCTTTTTTTTTCAATAATTCAGTAATCTATGTATTCTATGTTCGTATTATTTTTTTATATTATGATTATATTTATATAAATTTTAATACGTTAATAGTTTTATGAGAAGATATATATATATATATATATGTATAGTGTACCTTGACAGTAGAAAGCTTGGGAGGGGAAAAGGGCCCTTCAAGCCTGAATTCATGCATGACCCAATCAGTTTTTCTTCCCTTGGGAGCCCTGCCATGGTAGAACACCAAGGTTTTCCTCATCCCAACAAGGGTACCTTTGTTAAGGACAGCCTTATCTTTCCCAGTGGCCTTCCAGTACCCACAGGCTGTTGCCCTATTTGTTCTCAATCCTGTTGCATATTTTCGATCTCTTTGACTGTAAAAGTACCATTCTTTGCTACCCACTCGAGCCGTTTCTACCATAAATTTTTCAAAATAAACGTATAGTTAGGTACATATCCTAAGTATATTAACAATGCTTGAAAGAGAAAAGTATGAAACAAAGTCAATATAAAAATTTTAGCATTATTAAATATTATAATATAAATTTCTAGTCAGCTTTATCTGTTCTTTTGTGTATAAATAAAATTTGTAGACTTTCATGATTCACATGGGTAGAAATTGAATGCCGTAAACTAATATATTTTTTTAATCAAAACTAACCTTGACTTTGTATTTTGATCATTATATGCAACAACACAATTGGTCATCACTTCTTTGAAGCTCTTTTTTGGTTTGAATAACGTCACTCAGATGGCTAATTTTTGAAGTTGAAAATATCATATAACATATCTATTTTGATTTTTTTTTTTCTGTTGGACCTAAAAAAAAAAAAGGAATTAAGAAAAGACTTATCATAATCCCTTTTGGTCAAGTTGGAAAAATAATACCCAAAAAAGAAAATAGAATATGTATCCAAATTCCGAAAGCCTAGTTATAAGTTTCGTTTCCTTGTAATGTTTCATCCATGATAATTAGTATTTATGCTATTTCCTTTCCATTTACCTTTCAACTGGATTACTTCAAACCGATTTTCCTGGTATGTACCTTTTTTGGGTTAATTAAAAATTCAACTATTATTTACACAAAAATAATATATGATGGAGGTGTTGATGGTGAAATAATTGTCAAGGCTAATTGGGGTCATAAACACTTGGCAATCCAAATTCATATGCATCAAAAGAGTTTGTTTACTGACCAGTTGTGGCTTAAAATAGCTGAGCCAATCAAATAAGAAGTTTGCAGTTGAGAGGTCAATTTCTGTCTTTTAATGGAGAATTATTGAAGACAATAATGGTAATTTGCCAAAAGACGAAAGGGGTTGCTTTGCTTACACGTGTGGTATGTGTGAATTGAAATGCAAAGTTTTGATTCTTTAGAAAAAAAAATTGAAAATCAACTCCCACCACAGTTTTTTATTTATTTATAAAATAAAATAATAAAAATTTAAAAAAAAAATTGGGATTTTTAAATACTTGTGAGATTAAGACAGGGTCTATTGGATTAGGTGGGAACAAAAGGAAGTAATAATTCAATTTCTTGAAAAACCTTATATTATAGTAATAAGAGGGAGGTGATATGACATATGAGTTTTTAAGTTTTCCATGGTTATTATCTCCATTCTTAATCATTGTAACAGCTTTTGATTGGGACAATTTCAAAGACAGTCAATTTCATTAAAAAAGCTGTACAACACGAAATTGTTGGATAACATTTTCCAAATAATAATTTCAAGATATTAATTTAGACGTTCAAGACCTTTCAAAACAGCTCAATATGAATTATATGTATATTTATATTATATATATTTATATATATAATATATATTATATGCCAACCAACCATTTATGCAGTAAAAACAGGACTTTTCAAAACAGCTCAATATGAATTGGATACACACATATATGCCAACCACATATGCAGTAAAAACAAGTTTATGAGAATATAATTTAGTATTAAAATTATGGATTTAGAGTAGATAACTGGAGCAGTTATCTGAGTCAATTGATTAAGCAAAAGCTGTCAATTTTTTTAATTAGAAATCAGGCTAGAAATTATAGTATTTAGTTTACAAACATTACATCAAACTCTAGCAACAAAATATAAGCTGTATTTGAGAGTTAAACTTGTAAATTAAATTGTCAAACTACACCAAAATCTTAACAGTTGTTCATTTACTTGACAATTGAAGGGCCAGTTTAAAAGTAATGGTAATTCTTGATCATTGATATGCTTTGACCGACTGGTATTTTTAGTAGGGAAAATAGTCATTAATTAAATGCAGAAAATACCCAAAAAATCATGATAATATTAAATATCTTTCCATAATATCTATGTCTACTTCATTACTATAGCTAACAAAAAGTTCTATTTCTCTTCTTTACCGAATTATGATCTGAATTACACATTTTCCCACCACAAAATGGAAACATGGACATCAACTTGAACATTTACATTTATAGTGTCCAGTTGCTTCATTTTTAGTCTCAACCCACTTATATTACTTAAATTTTTTATTTTTCTTAAAGTATCTATATCCAATACTTATATTCAATGCATACTTAATCATGGATATTTCTAAATATTTTAAAAAACTATTTTAAAAAAATTTAAATATATTCTTTTCAAATATATATTTATATATGATACTTATTTCAAACACGAATGACATGAGTAAACAAAAGAAGATGAAAATAACAACCCTCGTCTCTTTTCTCTCTCCTCCCATAGGAAAAAGAAAATGCAAGCAAGCTTGGAATGCAGAAAATGAAAATATACCTTGTATATATATATGTATATATATTTTTTTTCCATCATCATACCGTGTATATTTCATGCACTCCCCCCATAGGAAAAAGAAAATGCAAGCAAGCTTGGAATGCAGAAAATGAACGTATACCATGTGTGTACATATATATATATATATATATGTTATCATCATACCATGTATATTTCATGCGCCCCAACTATTTGATTCAAATAAAATTGATGCATAGATGTATTTCATGCTCAAAGAACTGGGTTTTGAACCTTTCTTCTCTAAATTTAAAAACAAGAATTGCAATAATAAAGCTTACCAGGAATATCCCATGGCTCGCACTTATTAAGGTCAACTTCAATCATGAGTTGCAAGGTATCAGTTGAATTCACCTTCCTCATCAAATAATCACAAACAAGTTCTTCATCTCTAGGATGAAACCTGAAGCCTGGTGGCAGCTTGGCCTCTACCAAGCTTATGTTACTCATATTTTTAGCTTCAAGGGAAGAAATATTGGAGCTATAGATAGGGTTAGCAAGAGTGAGGTATTTGAGAAGAAAAAGTCTCTTCGATTTAAGGAGAAGACAAGGAAGAAGGGGAGGCCAAGTAGAATAAATAAAGGAGGAATGATTAAATTAAAGAAGCTAAAGTCAAATTGGTAAAATGGATCCAAATGCATAGGTGTTAATTAGTTGCGTGATTTTATACCTGATAATTTATATATTCATATAGTATTCGTATATTTTTACATATTATAATTATGTTAAAAATATTATATTTATATAATTTTTGATTCATTAATATTTTGTATCATATAAATTTTGACATATTCATATATTTATTTCTTATCTATATTATTTTTTATGTTGTATAATATTTTATTATATTTTAATTATTTTTTATGTCATATAATCATATTGTATTAATAGTAAGTGATTTAGATTTCACCAAGCATCATGAATCGGCAATTGTTGCCAGCCAGCTGATTTTTGTATGTGCTTGTAATTCGACAAACTTTCTTTCGTCATTGTGTCTTTTTCATTTTCTTTCTAAATTCTAAAATTCTCTTATATATGTATAGCATCGGCATAGCTATGACAATTTATTCGAGTCTTCAATAAAATTCTCATATAAAGTTGGCCCATATACCAAAATTAAAAGGGAAAAAATATGTCTGCTGGCCTCATGAAATCCAATACATAGATTTTGTTTTAGCAATCAAATATATTGAGCTTTTTGGGTTGGCTGACTTGATGAATTGTGAATGATCATTTTTTTTATAGTTTATATTTCAAATTAATCTGACAATTTTTAAATACAATTATATAAATATAATATAAAATTATTAAAATATGACTATAAATATATGTTTTAAATTTTATATAAAATAAATTATTAATATATTAAAATTGATGTAAATATAAAATATCTTAAACATAATTATAATATAATAAAATATATACTAATATGATACATAAATTGCTATATTTACTTCAAATTCCTAATGTTTTTACCTGGTGGTTTATAGATGGCTTCTCCTTTTACTCATATTTTCGTTTTTTTTTTTCCTTTTTTTTTCGATACTTGGGCTGGCTTGAATATATTGGGCTTTATATTCAGTAATGTGTATAGGCTAAGACAAAAACTTGCAGAAAGAACCCTCGGAAGGCTTAAAAAACGCAACGAAAAAAATAAAATTAGATATAAAATATGATAAAATATATATAATATTTATTAAATAGATTGAAATTTATTTAAATATATGATATTTTAAATATGATTTAAATACATAAAATTATATTAATACAAACAAATATCAAATATATAATACATGTTTGTATTGTATTTGTATCTATGTATTTAAATTTTATTTGTATAATTTTACATATTAAAATTATATTTAAGATATATTATATTTAATAAGATATTATGTATTAGCATAATTTTAAAAATGATACGAATAATTTTAAATTTTTTAAAAATAAAATATATTTATTTGATAAAAATACGAAAAGTTAAACTTTTTTAATATTTATCAAATAACTTTAGATTTTTTTAATAATAAAATATATTTATTGAATAAAAAATATGAAAAAATAAGTCAGCAGAGGAAGAAAAAAAAGGTGCTGGACACCCCTTAGCCGGAGGCGTCAAACTCTTTCGGCGCCTCATTCATGGTAGGTGCCATCTGGGCTGGGCCTTCCATGAAGATGGAGCCGTATATTTGGTGCCTTCAACGTGTAAGCACCAATCGTTGGTGTTAATACAATTGATGCTTCCGACGTGGATTGAAAAAATAAAAAAAAAAAACTGAGTAAAAACAACAATATTTTGATAATATAATTTAAAATAATAATATTTCAATAATTAATTTAATTAAAACACTGCTGCGAACCCATTGAAATCCAAAAGATCGGTGAGTAGTAGTGAAAGGAACAGCTTCTCAATCCTTCGCTAGTGATCCAAGGATAAGTTAAGCAACTCTTATCCATAACTCGGTCAAAATTCAAGTCCTCGATGAACTCTTCTACCAATAATTCTGATGATGATTTTTTAGACAAAACCCATCAATCTGCTGTCAAAATGAAAGAGAAAGCCCTGAGAAAACAAATCTAATCTTTCGAGCTCAAGTAGAGAGATTTAAATTGCAGATGCGCCACTTTTAATAATATTATATTTATTATAATTTTAAATAGAAAAATATTATTATGATTAATTATAATAAATATTAATAATAAAAAATTTAAAATTATAAAATAATAATCTTGACTTAACGTTATAGTAACTATTTAAATCTCGGATTGCTTACTACCTTCCTAAACAAATTTAAGTAAAATTCCTAATACGTACATTTTAACATTAATGATCATCCAGGTTTGACTGAAGTTCTTGAGTTTTTCCTTATTACGTTTTGTTTTGCGTTAGGACAAAAGCTTTTGAGTGAGGTCTCCGTCCGATTGCTTAATTTTTCATGTCGTCATGCAGGACAAAAAAAAAAAAAGGGGTATATTGTTGGAACCATAGCACGTGTCGCCAGTCTCGTGGGATCACTTAGTTGTAAAGCAACAAATAGTCCGATCACAATTGGCTTATGCCGGGTTCCATCTTTCATAACCAACTTGAATGGTTCCCCTGCTTTGGTGGATTTGGATTTTTTCTATAATTTTAATTATATTAAATAATAATTATTAATTTAAATATTTTAAAATAAAGTTAATATATATTTATATATTAAAATAATTTTATTTTTAATGTAATATTAAATATTTTATGTTATATTTTAAAAAAAAAATAAAAAAATTATTGCTAAATCAATTTTGTAAAAAAAGTTATTAAATAACCTTTTCTATTAACAAATTCATAAAAATAAAATTAAAGTCGATTTTTTTATTAATCAGAATTTACTTTCTTGAGTTCAAACTATCGAGTTGCTCTCGCTAGTATTTTTTTTATTCTCAATTAATAAAAAATAACTGTAAAATATTTTTCACCTCTTTTCTCTTTTTTTATGAATGCTTATTTATTGTAATAATAGTAGATAATTTTAATTTATTAGTTCATTTTGTACTTATTTCAAAACTACTTTTTTCTCTTCATTACACATTTTGCAGGGAAAAAAACATTTTATTCCCTTATAAACAATTATTTTTTATAATAATAATAATAATAATAAATAAATATTTTTATTTTATTAAATAATTTTTCAATTCCTTAAAAATTTTTGTTCATTCGATTAAAAAATAATATTCGTTGAAATTTAAATTCGCTAAATATTTGAATCTATTGAATCATTTAAAAAAATAAAAATATAAAATTGATAATAACTAAACATGTAAATGCATATCTAATAGTGTAAGATATTCAAGTTCGTTATCTGTATAAATAAAAAGAATTTATATATATAATGGATCTGAATATTCAACACTATCTAAAACAAAGTCAAACCAGATTCAGATAATGGATATCTAAAAATTCATATCCAAATCTATTATAAATCTACTGTAAATAATAAATATAATAATTAAATATGTAATATTTGAATATGCAAAAACAATAGAATAATGTGGGCTATCAAAAATTTTTTTTACCATTCATTACTATCCCAGTAAAAAAATACAAAAATGTTTTTATCTTAACTAATAATTATTTATTTTAATCAGCTAAAATTATCAATACTTTTAAGCGAATAACGCATATTGTAATTTACTAACCAAATGATAAAAGAAAAAAAAAGAAAAAAAAAAAAAAGGGCTGTCAATAGAAGGACTTTAAGGGATTCTTTTAACGTGCACAAGTATAGATACTCTATTTTATTTCTATAATTCGATTAGAAATATCTCAAAATCTCATATATTAATTAATTTTGGTAATTTTTGTATTTATATTATAATTATAAATGTTATTATATTATAATTATTTTAAGGTATTTTTATTTAAATAAATTTTAATATATTAATAATATATATTATATACATTTTATGCATTCATATATTCATTTCACAAAATATTTTAATTATTTTTTTATATTATATTCATATAATTATATTTAATATTACTATATCTACCTATGTAATTGGAATTTGGTTCTAACTTGGAATCTGCATAACCTAAGGCATAAGCACTTTATCAGCCAAGCTAGAAGTCTTTTTTGGTCAAAGTTAACTCATCGAGTCTAGATATGCTAATTTGTATATAGCTTTTATATCTTGTATTTTTTGTCTTAATTGCAAAATTTATTAAATGTATCAAAAGCTTATATATGAATATAATATATACATTAAATGTATTGTGTTAATTAATAATTGATACTTAAAATTTGCAAATTAAACTTTTTAATAAAAGTATTCATGGGTCAACTAAGGCCCACTAATTTTTTATTTTCTTCTCACGCTTATCTCAAGCAAAGTTTGACAATCGGTTTCACTATTTAAAAAAAATTAAAATATTAAAAATTATTTTTATTTGTGATAATATTTTAATGTCAAATCTTCTAATATAATCTCTCGACGTTGAAAATATATAATTGAATACTTACAGTTTAATTTTATTTGCTATTTTTATACTTGACTCTAACATCTTTAAATATACTTTTGGATATTGTAGCTCACACTCCCGGAGCTTGTTGTTAACATAAAGGATTTAGCAACTGCATGCAAAAAATTTTAAACATATCATCGGAATACAGTTCTATGGAACAGTAAAATTCGATTTTCGAAGAAAAGAATAGTATAATGATGTGTATCAAAGTCGATCAAGTAACAGGAAACCTTACTCAGAAAGTAAATGAAACCAAAAATATAATGCCTTGCTCATCCAAGCAACTATGATGCTACACCTGTATCAAGCTTTTTAGCAATTATGGCAACATTATTCCATCCGCGATACTGCTGGATCAAAAATAGGTAACGTTACTTCTTCCAAAAGTTTCGGAGATAGGGCCAAAAGCAGCACGAAGAGAAGCGCTTAGGGACAATAAGGTTCTGCGTGTAGTAAACAAATTAGGCAGTATTCTAACTAGCTTATCTATATATATGGTTAATTGAAAACTGAAACTTACGCTTCCAAAACAGAGAATATAGAGATTGTAACACATGCAATGCAAGTAATTACGGGGTTATATTCCTTGTCTTTTAAAATTTCAAAGCATCCTAATAAGTGTTGGTTTACATGAATAATCCACAAACTATAAATAACTCAGATGATACATTAAAATTCAGGCATATGCTCAATGCAGCACTGAATACGTAGTTGAAAAGACATACCACAAAGGGCTCAACTTCATCCAAATGCCATGGAAATTCACGTCATCCAAGGGTTTGAGTACAAGATGACATAATCCTGACTGACTAAATTTCTCAGAAAGTGAATACTTATCAGCCGAAATAGCCCCTCCGCATCCTTATGTAAGGATGTTTTACTGACCACGTCCAACCTTATGACCGAACAGTCATCTGCTGCACAATGAAACGTTGCAGTGTCTTATAAGTATTTCAGATTCCCCACCAATATAATAATGCACATAAATCGGTCTGCAAGAAGAAACTGTCCCATGTTTTTCCCATGCAGGACCCTCACTAGGCAATTACCATCACCAAACAACCAACAGAAAAGGGATGGAGTGGAAAGTTATCGACGGAACCACAAGCTAGTAATCCTAAAACTACATTAACCATTATGTACTTTATCTTACTTGGCACACAGATTAATAATCCCTAACAAACATACAACTAATTGAACACCTTCAACTTGCTGACATTATGTATAGTTACACCTTATCTTTCTTTTATTTAAAATTATATATATATATATATTTAACGGACAAGTGTTTACCTGTCTGCCTACCTGAATCAAAATTTTGGATCCTCTTAACCAAGATCCAAGTCAAAATTTTTAAAATTTGAGAGGGACACCCTTGACTAATATCATTTCAGATTCTTGTACCAAGTAAAATCAACACTGACCCTAGTTATGAAAAGTCGACTAAGAAACTGTAACTGGAATATTGAAACCATAGAACTAGAAGATTGCTATATGCTTGACACTTCCTATTGTTCAGGCAATTGATGTAGGACTGAATTGGAAAGTTTGCCTACTTAAGTACATAGGGCTGAAAATATAAGGGTCTAAGGATTCATGGATAACGTTGGAAATTGGAGTTAGGATTCAGGTAAAAATAAGGTCTAGTTCAATTGAGATTAGATGACAAAGAGGGTTGAAACTACATAATGTTTATGGGAACTTGGGCAGCAGCAAAACACAGGCAACAAGTTTGAGTGCTGTTATAATGCTGTAAGCAGCAACCCAAAAATTCTGCAGTAAGTTGCAACTTTTCCAAGATCTATCAGTAACTACTTGGATTAGGATTTCCCAAATCTTAAAATTAAGAATAATTCTTAACATATTTAAGCTAAAGAGCACATAAAAGCTCTAAAAAACTTAACTGCACTTAATAAGATCCAATGGTGACTCAGGCTATTCCAGCGAACAAAGTTCTCAATGATGGGTTACAGTTTCTTAAGTAAAAGACCTATTTCCAATAGAAAGAAAAATCTTTATCCTTCGTCGTAATTGTTTGTCTTCGTTGACAATGTAAACACCGATATACATGCAAACAGCCAACAGAGGTACACAAAGTCTGTTTCATGCATAAATATCTTTTCTTCTTTTTTTAACTTATGAATAGATTCGTCTTTCACATGGAAACGTTTTTGATGAAAAATAAAATGAACCTTGAGGATACTTTAAGAGGTATCATAAATACTAAGACGAGAAGACCACGAATAAAATAGAGTCAGGCAGCCGATAGCTTAATTACTCAAAAAGTTTCAATTACTTAGCAATCTTAGGTAGCAGAGAAGCAACATGAATGAAAAAGTAACCAAAAAAAAAAAGAAGGTACTTTCAAGATATTTGGCAATCTTACGTGGAAACTAGAATAACAACTTGACATTGTGCAAGCAAAATTGTGAAATCCAAAAATGAAAATCAAGTATCCTGTACCATTTGGAAAGCCGCATCGAAAGCATGCAGCTCAAAATTGTGGAGACCCGCATCCTTTCCATATTTTTCCATCTTTCTGCACTCTAAACAAATAATGCATGACCAGTGATTGCGTCTTCAAAAGATGAAAACAAATAAACCAGAAGCAATATTAGTAGACACAATTCGCAGATCAATCCTGTTCTTTGTAACCATACACCGTAAATCCATAAGCCACCCCAGGTCTAATTAGGCAGACTGTTACAATTCTTTCTTATGGCAGCCAAAGCAAAAATTCCACAATCTAAGGAGATGAATTCTGTTCCAAAATTGAACATAATAAATAACTCATGTTTCTTCTTTAGATTCATCCCTTGAGAGAGAATGCTATTCAGGGATGTTGTACGAAAGTCGGAAATACCTAAAATATACCAGAATATGATAAGTATCTTCTTCAAAAACAACTACTAGACAATGCCTTTTGGGAGAAATTAACGAAGAGAAATGGTAGATAAGTTAAGCCAGGAAAGAGCATATAGAGAAATGAAATTTAAAAAAAAAAAAAAAATTGAAAAAAAAAAAGACTTTTGGTAAACTAAGAAGAAGAAATAAACTTGAAATTCTTTATTTTATGTTAACAAATTCGTCTGTAAAATTATTCATAAATTTAAGTATGTTGACGATGGTGGGCCCTTGGACAAAAATATTAGCATAACAATGTGATTAAACCCAAAAGATATAGACAGCTGAATTAGTCAATAATAATATTAAAAAAAAATAAAATTTAAGTCAAGTAATAACTTTTACAAACAAAAATAAAGGGCAACAAATTTTACATGAAAAACTCTCCAAAAAGGAGAAAAATTATGGGGCAAAATTCGAATAAATCCACTATGAAAGTAGTCAAATTACAATATTACAATATTTTGAGCTTTTTGATAAAAACTTAAAATTCACAACAATTAGTTTAATATAAATACCTCTTTGAATATATATTCAAAGTCTATTCTAAATTGGACAAAATATTATAATTATCTATGATCAATAATGCTCTAATAAGTAACACAAAGACCCAATTTTTAAATACCCTATTTTGTGTTTTTCTTTTTTTTTTTTTGCTCTCTCTGTGGAACACTAATTTTACCTTCTTTTTTTTTCATAATGCCTCTCTTTTTCTTTCCTTTTGACATCTAAAAATTTGCATATCAAGCCATTTATATAGGTAATACCATGGCTGATTTCATGTGTGAAAGAAAGACATTTTCTTTTTTTCTTTTTTAGCTTCGCAAGTGTAATGGAAATTGAATGACCATTCAAACTCAATCTTTAAAGCATTTGAAATTGAATGACCATTCAAAGCTTTTCATTTAAAGCATTCCATTACAGAGCTTTTCATTTAAAGCATTTGAAATTGAATGACCATTCAAACTCAATCTTTAGCCAATCAATACACAATTGTCATTATGGAACTTGTAATGGAAATTGCCTTAATGGGACTGGACATATTTGACTAACGATCTCCCCCTCCAGTGTTATTAGGAGGAGATTAATTATTTTGTTCTTTACTTAGAGTCCATCCCCAGTTGCTTGGAGTAGAGCTCAAGCTTGTCCCTAGGAACCACCTTAGTCAACATCTTAACAGTGTTTCTATCTATGTGGATTTTCTTCAGTTGCATTTGTTTGTCTTCAATATCGAATGCAACAATACCTTACGTCAATATTTTCTGTACGACTGTGGTACATGAAATTCCTGCTTAAATCAATAGCACTCTAACTGTCACATTAAACCACATACTCTTCTTGCTTCAATCTTAATTCTTGAAGAAACATTTTTATCTATAGCATTTCCTTTTCAGCTTAGTTTGCCACAATATACTCTGCCTCAGTTGTTGATAGTGCAACACAGTGTTGTATTTTAGAACACCATGAAACTACTCCCCCTACAAAATTAAACAAAGTTTTCTACCATATCTACGTCTATGCATTCCCAAAACTTAAGCATAATTTAGAAGTGCCTCTTAAATATATAGACATCCATCATTGTTTCCTAGTGTAGTTTTCTAAGATTAGAAAGATATTTTTCTAACCACACTAACCGCATAAGCAAATCCGACTTTGTACAGACCATTACATACATCAAACAATCGACTATAGAGGAATAGGGAATATCCAATATCTCTTTTTCTTTTTCTGGACTAGACTTCTAGCTTAGCTTAAAATGATTAGTGAGAAGAGTCCTAATTGATGGTGCATGCTTCATGTTAAACCTTCAAGCATTCATTCAACATATTTCTCCTGTGATAGCCACATAACCTTTTAACATTTTTATCTCGAATAAAATTCATTCCTAGAATATGTTTAACCGATCCTAAGTCTTTTATATGGAATAACTTACATAACTCATTCTTCAACTTGTTGATCATCATTGCATAATGTCCAACAATTAACATATGATTGACATATAATAAGATGATAATGAAATTACAATTTTGGGCAAAGCCTTGATTTAAACGCAAGGATCTAAAGTTGTGGTAGCGGATTTTTGAGTTGCCATAAACAAATCAAACTTCTTGTTCCACTGTCTCAGAACCTCTTCAATCCATATAGACTTTTCTTCATTTTGCAAACCAAGTGTTCTTTCTTTCTTAAAAACCTTCTAATTGTTCCATATAATTATTTTCATGCAAGTTACCATGTGAAAATGCAATCTTTACATCAAGCTGATCAATCTCAAGGTTGAAACTATTTATAAGGCCTAATATCACTCAAATGGAATTCTAATTTACTACTGGAGCAAAAATCTCATTAAAATCAATTTTTTTTCTGACTGAAGCTTTTAACCACCAATCAAACTTTGTACTTCACTAGCTTATTGCCTTTTTTTTTTAGCTTTGTGCACCCACTTGTTCTTTAATGGTTTCTTTCCTTTTGGAAACTAACCAAATCATAGGTGTCATTTTTTTTAGAGAATTAATTTCTTCTTTCACTACTTCCAACTAACAATTTTTGTCTTTATGAGATTGCATTTTTTTGAAGCTCTTTAGCTCCCCCTGATTAGTAATCAAAATATAATTAAAACTAGGATATCTGCTAGATGTTTGATACTCTTTAGTTAATCTTTTAAGTGAAAATCCTACTATTTTTTGTTAAAGAGGTCGCTCTTCCTACTCATCACCTTCTTCATTTAGTTGTTCTCTAGCATCTAATTTATCATTCAGTTTTATTGGCTCATTTGAATCCCCACGTTCTGTTTCTCAAACATTTCTAGCATCTGTGGCTCCATCTGGTGGAGTTGTTATCGAAGTCGAATCATCACATTTGATGATAACTTTTGATGTCTTCTCTTTTTTCTCTAAATCTGTTATGGTCTCATCTTCATGAAAGACCATCTCTCTGCTTTTGATAACCTTTTTCTTCTCTAGATCCTATAGTCTGTAACCAAATTCTTCATCTAAAAAGAAGCCCCGAGCTCATGCATATTAATATAAGCATAAAAATTTTAATCAAAATTAAACTTAACATAGGAATTAAACAAAGAAACACTCGAATTTCCTTAAGATTTTAGGAATAGACGTACATGTGATCAGACTGTAATTTAAAATCATAGATCTGTTAAAAATCATACCTGTTGAGAGACTCATAACTCAAAGCGTACTAATCCCTGCATGAACGCACCATGGCTTGATTACTGCGATTTTTTCTTAAAGCCAAAAGCAGTCTAGGTTTTTATGCCTCTAACGGTAATCCATGCAGATGCCTCTTAGAGCTTTCATATGGTCCAGTGGTTCTTCAGTGCTAGCTAGAGGCTTTTCAAGCCTTAATCAAAAGATATCTTACCAATTGGTACAGATCTGAAGGGATCTGAGAATGATTTTTTTACCTATTACACCAAAAAGACAAGAGACATAACTCCATAGGAAAGTAGTTCGTACCAATAAATAGATCCAAAAATCATAATTTTTTATTCTAATTGATTCCTTGAGGATAGAAAACTGATTTTCTATCTTTCATCATGATAAAAAGACACTTTGAGATCGCCTGGAATAGTAATCAATATAAAGTAGGCTGAGAGAAATAAAGATTTTAGGATTTAGCCAATTTCACAACTTTTGTGAAAAAATTAATCTCTCAATTCTAGATTTTTTTTTTTTTTTTTACTTTTATTATGTTAAGAATGATTCTAGAACACTAAAAAAAAAAGCATGAAAGCCTAAAGAGAGCTTAGGGAAGACAAAAGTTGTGCTAATCCCCTTTAGAAAAGTCTAAAGATTGGCACCTAAGGTTTTTCCTATACTCCTTATTAGCAAGAAATCCTTAATATTATATTTAGATACATCATGAGCTAGGTTAGGCTTGAATAATGGGTCAGCTAAGCCCATTACTAACATAGCTATAAAGTGGCTTAATTTTATAGTGTTTCTGGAACCTAATTGAAACTATTTTAATTAGCTTGTCCAAGATTGGGCCTTAATAGTAACTTATTAATATTTTAGCCTAATACCACACCAAAGATAGCCATTCTATGCACCTAGCCCATTAGCAAGCCCAACTTAAAGTAGTTCACAACTAAACTCTTTTAACTTCATAATTAGGGCTTTTAACCTATCCCCTTTAATTTATATGTTAGATAATTTAATTCATAATTAAATTTTCTAACCCAATTAAGACAATTTTACTTCATATAGATAATATTAAATAATTAATTAAATATTATCAAATAATTATTTATTTTTTCAAATATAACTATTTGGCTTTTTTTAATAATATCCCTAAAACCATGTTTACAAATAGGCATTATCTTGATAAGACATTCTTATCTTTATTGTCATATTAAAACATATCTAATTAGATTTCATAAATCTAATTTATGTCTTAAATTATTCTTAATTGAACTTATTCAATTAAGTCCTCCTCATTATACCTTTTATTTAATAAGTCGTACTTAATTAAATCCATATTTTAATCCAATAGATCATCTTATAGTGTGTGACTCATTAAGCTTCTATCATAACGATAATAAACCTAATTGCTCAATTAAGTGTATTTATATTTATAGACTAAGATTGGCCTCTAGCAAGGCATCACGGCCATCCGATATGCAGGAAGAGTCACTAAGACCTCTTTGAGAAACCTTTCGGTAGACAGCCTCTTAGTGTACTTCGATCAGTTCACTAGATATCCCAAAAAGACCATAAATATGATGCAGTGTCTACTCATGTATCAATCCGTATTAGTTCTTGCAGCTTTCGGTTAACCTAATGAATTTAGAGAAATAATTTCTTCTAAATTCATCATGCAGTGGCTAACGACTTTATCAAAGTTAACCAAAGCCAAGAACATATGAAATATGTCT
This sequence comes from Adansonia grandidieri, assembly GCA_038382065.1. NCBI lineage: Eukaryota > Viridiplantae > Streptophyta > Magnoliopsida > Malvales > Malvaceae > Adansonia > Adansonia grandidieri. Next base: position 3,224,668 of record JBBYHK010000016.1, on the reverse strand, counting down.
CCAATGTCACTCGGAGTGATGAGCTCTCTCTAAATCACTCATTCACCCCCCAAATGATGCATGTTATACCCAACGTACCCTACTTTAAACATCCATCCATTCTGGAACTGTTTCAGATAAATCTAAGTATGACACTCCTTAAAAGTCTGAGGACTGCTATACACAACTGGCACATGACAACATATTCTATAGATACTTGAGTGACTTATACCAAATGAAGTTCTTATGTGGGCCACATTCAATGACCTTATTTTCACAAAATAAGCACCCACATATATCCCCAAGTATCTCTATACTTCAACTTCTATGAGATCAAAGAGTTGTATGCATCAAATGTATGGAGGCTTAGCATATGTTAGTCTTTGTACATTGTTAATGTCTTGTCTTGACACTACGATGACTAGAAACATTTTTTAGAAACATAGCTTTGATGTATAAGGATGTCATTATCATAACTCATTAGTAACATTGGATGGCAATTGTATCTCTTTGGCTTCATCCAATTAGTATTTGCATGAGTGTATAATCATGCCACTAACATGAAGGAAAACCTTGAATCAATAATATAAGTGATTAGTTGGTATTATTAACTACTATATGCCTCATCCAATCTGACTTGTTCTAGGGCATATACTAACATCATCACCATTACTAAGAAATATACATGCAGCGGCTTTGTTATCCAGCTTTGATCTTTGCTCCTTTAGCACATGTACAAATGCTTTACAGCTAAAGACTTTCTAGTATGAGTATGAAATGCCTTTTTTTTATTTATACCTTTTCTGGAATGTCAAAGCCCAATGGTACTAATGGCGATGTATTGATTAAATGACAAGCTTTGTTGACTAATTTTCTTCAAAATGCTTTTAGCAACTTAGTCATCCTCAACATGCATCTGATTTTTCCCATAACTGTGTAATCCATCATTTCAGCTGCACTTTCATGTTGTGGTGTTCCAAGTTCTAACTTCTCACGTCGTATTCTATGCTTTAAATGGTAATCTTCAAAGTCTTTAGATATATATACTCCACCATTATCAGTGTGGAGACACTTGAAGGATAATCCCATCATCATTTCCACCATGGCGTGAAATTTTTGGAATTATTACAATACTTGGCTTTTCATTTTTAATAGATACACCCAAGTTTTTGTGAAGCATTATTAATAAAATTAACAAAATATTTGCTACCCCCATTAATTCTAGCTCTATGGGACCACATACGTTAAAGTAAATTAACTTTAATAATTTTTTTTTCTTCTAGAGGTTTAAAAAAATTTCTACGATGCTTTTTTAGTAAACAATAGTCACATGAGTTTAATGACATAGCTTTAGCTAAGGAAATGAAGGACTACCTCGCTAAAATTTGCAACCTTTTTTCACTCACGTGTGCCAACCTTTTATGCCATAATGCCGAAGCATTGTTCTTAACAACATTTATCTTGTAACTACATAATTTTATCCAAGCTTATACATAGTCCAACAAATTGTTTTGTGACTATTGAGAACTTTTTTAGCAACTTCCATTGCCATTCTTTTGTTGACTTTCATATCCTTCTCTATCAAGGATATTAATTGCAAAAAGGTTGAATCTTAGATCCGAAATGTGTCTGACATCTTTCAGCGTCAAATTATTGTCAGAGTTGGTATATACAACAATACCACCAATTCCTAAATCAAATATACTCTTTAGTTTCCTACCTTTGAATGGCCAATGTCTTTGCCTTTTTAGGTTGTGAATAGCTCTTTGCTAGAAACACAATGGAATGTTACACCAATGTCGACTATTAGGGATGGCAGAACCCGAACATTTCAATGGGTTCTAAACTGATCCGCTTTAAGCAGGTTAAGTTTTTTTTGGAACAGTGGAGGTGAGGCAAAGCAAAACAGTTTTTTCATTTAAAAAGCAAGGATATAGTGGTTTTGGTATTTTCCTGATCTACTTCACCAATTAATATTATGATTTTACCCTTATATATTTAGTTTTTTTACAAAGGATAATATGATAGTTATATATTTTAAAAGCAAAACCTTAAAGTCTTAAAATTTTTGCCCAGCCATATCTTCTTCTTTGTTTAGATTCTCAATCTCAACCACCAATTGCATCTTTATTTTTTGTTCATGAAAAAAACACCCTGCTGCATCTTGAACATGGCATTGCAACAGGCAACATGCAACCCTCTGTTCAATGTTTTTAGGTGAGAAATTCTTTCCCTAAGCTATTTGCAAAACTCTTGTTAAAAGGTTTGGGGCTTGGTTATTTGAACTTATGGAAAAGGAATTGTTAATACCCTTATTTGAATACCATGATTCTTGGTTTTGCTCTTGATTTTTTAACAATTTGACTTGTAATGACATTGATTCATGAGTTTAATTAGAAAGTAACTCACATTTAGTAGCAATGGGAAACTCTTTATTTTTCTGCATAGACAGATGCCTTGCTGAGCTCTCTCTTCGGCTATGAAAGCAGTGCAAAAAAAAAAAAAGTTGGCCTAGCTTGCGTTAAGAGCTTCCCTAGTTATTGAGTCTATGATTTCATTGTAGGTATTTGCTTCCATTTTGAAATGCTTTTTCATGATTATATGTACACAAGTTCTTACACATAAGCATAGCCATGTGATGAGTTGAAAGCTTGTAATCAAATATAATAATAATAATAATAATAATAACAATAAGAAAAACAAGCACATATTTTTGTATTGTAATGTCCCAACCCAACATCCATAGAGTTGCTACTGAAATTGAAGTAGCATGTCTTGATGAAAAAATTAGACAAAAATAGATGAAGAGATTTTTGAGATATTAGTTTAATTAATTAATCAATTGAATCAAAATGTTTATTTTAATTTTTAATGTACATATAAAAAGTTAAAATTTAAATTTCTTAAGTTACAAAAATTTAATAATAATAAATAAAAAAGAAGCTTTACGTTATAGTCTCCATCTAAATCCATGCTAATTATTCTTTATAGCTTATGACTAGATTGCATGTTATGCTCACTTCATGAGTGACATATTCTCTAGGGAAACTAATCATTATTTGTAAACATATTTTCCATTTCAAGGAGTGATGAACTCATTGCCAAAATCAAAAAGCTAAAGTCCTTTTTTTCCTCAAATTTCTTTGGTTTGTTGTTAGTATTAATTTTATTTTTTTTTTATTTTTAATAACATGTGATCATGAAAAATAAGTCTCCCTCATAAAAAACTATTGGTGTTCATAATTCAACATCACCTAATCCGAAATCGCTGAAAGGCGAGGTTCATTCCACAACTTCAACTCTTACTAGCTCAGAAGTTCCAATGCAAGATGTTTTAACATATGACCCAAAAATATTAATGGGGAATGGAATGCAATATGTAATAATTACAAGAAAATGTTTTGTGGCAAAACTAAGAATGGAACAAGTCATTTGCATGATCACTTGAAGAGGTGTCCGAAGTGAACTCATGAGATCTCACCTAACAACTACTAGTGGTAAATCAGAGTAAGATAAATGGAGCAGTGTAGCTTAAAGGTTATGCATTTAACCAAATTTTGGCAAGGAAAAAGCTTGTTCATATACCAATAATGCATGAATACCCTTTCGCTATGGTTGATCATTAGGGATTTAGGAAATATTCTACCACTCTTCAACTATTGTTCAATATTCCTTTTCGAAACCCAATAAGGAGTGATATCCTTAAGATTTACAAAGAAAAGGAATTGAAAACAATGAGAATAATTGAGATAAATAGAAGTAGAATTGCAATTACAAGTAACATGTGGACATCAAATAATCAAAAAAAAAAGTCTATGGCTCTTACTAATCATTTCATTGATAGCTCTTGAACTTTACAAAAGCATATCATAAGAACAATTCAATTTACATTTTATAGATATTTTGAAATTAATTAAATTATTTAGTATTATTATTTAATTAAGTTATTAATTTAATGTATTTTTAGGTGCTGTTATATGCTATCTCCACACATAAAAGAAGCTATTACAGATGAGTTAATGAAAATTTTTTTAGATCGGAATCTTCATGGAAAATTATCAAAAATTACCTTTGATAATTGTTCAATTAATGGAGTTGTTAATCTATTGGTTGATAGACTTGGTCCAAACTCACTTATGCTTGATGGTAATTTTTTTCATATGCATTGTTGTGGGCATATTTTGAACTTAATTGTGAAAGATGGGTTAGATGTTATTGGAGATGGTATCAATAGAATTCTTGAAAGTGTTCACTTTTGGATAGCTACTCCAAAAAGAATAGGGAAGTTTGAAGATTTAGCTCAACAATTACTAATTCTAACTTTTAAAATGTTGTGTCTTGATTGTAAAACCAAAAAGAACTCAACCTATTTGATGCTTGAAACAGCTTTGTTTTACAAAGATGTTTTGTCATGCAAAGCAAAAAAAGCCAGTATAGAAGATTTTGCCAACAGTGGAAGATTGGAATATGCAACATTAATCTTTGAAAAGTTGTAAATTTTTTGCTCAATCACTAAGACATTTTCTGGAACCAAATATCCGACTGTGAATTTTTATTTTCTAAAGCTTTGTGAGATGAAATTGGCATTGGTAGTTATAATTCTAATGTGACTATTACATTCATGGCTTGAAGGATTTTAAAAAATTTTGAAAAATGTTGGAATGTGATTCATGGAATTATAGGGGTTGCCTTGTTGCTTGATTCGAGGTACAAGAAATATATATTAGATTATTATTTTTCCAAGATATATGGAATTGATCCAAGGTATAGAAAAGATGAATAGGATTGACAAAATTAGTCATAGCCTGCTTCGAGAATATGAAAAAAAGTTTCAAATTGGTAAAGTTGAAACAAATGTCTTTTCTACTAAATTGATTGATAAGAGAATTACAAATGACTAAGATGAATTTGTCAGTAGAAAAAACAATAAAAAAAAAGAGATGAGAAAAAATTTGACTCTTATTTAGAAGAAGATGTCTTATCAAGATCTCAAGATTTTGACATATTTGATTGGTGGAAGAGTGGTGGTCTCAAGTATCATTTGTTGCAAAGAATTACTAGAGATGTGTATGCTATACTTGTGTTTATTATGGTTTTAGAGTCTACTTTTAGTACTACTTGTAAATTGATAAATACACATCATATTAAACTTTATTCTATTATAGTGAAAGCTTAACATGTACTCAAAATCGGTTATTGATACAAGTAGAAGGTATTTGATTTATAATTATGTCACTTTTTATTGTAATTTTATTTCACAATTTAAATTAATTTTTTTATTTTATTTTATTTTATTTTTGTGTAGATAAAACATCGAAAAACTTTTCAATATCTTCTTATGGGGTTGAAGATGATGACAATGATTCCATTACTCTTGACATGGTAAGTTATAGTTTATATTATGTTAATAAAATTATTGTTTTACAATTGTTATTAACTTTGTTTTTAATATATGATTGTACAGGAAGATGTATTTGCATGATAGTTGCAGAAAGGCTTCAAAGATATTCCATTACTCTTGACTTGGTAAGTTATAATTTATGTGTACTTATATTATGTTAACGAAATTATTGTCTTACAATATTATTAACATTGTTTTTAATATATGATTGTATAGCAAGATGAACTTGCATGATACTTGTGAAAAGGTTTCGAAAATATCTCTTAGATGTTATGCTTAGGATATTTCTTTTATTATTGTCTTAGTTGTTTGGAACTAGAAGTTGTTTTAATTTTTATGCTTAAGACATGTATGGATGGTGTTTTATGTTTATATTTTATGTTTAAACACTTATTGTCATTTATGTTTTATGTTTTATGTTTAGACATGCATCAAAATGTTTTTTCTCTTGAAATGTATATTTTATTATTTGAAAAAAATATATATAAATAGTAAAAAAAATCAGATGGGGCAGGACGAGACAAATGTATGCAATATCCATGAAGACAGTAATGGTATTGAAAATCCAACATCCATTGCGAAGCAAGGTGGATGGTGGAGTAAAGTAATTCATTAGCAGGGTGGAAGTGGATTTTGCAATATCCGCCCCTTTCCTACTCCATTGACATCCTTATTGACTATCCATTTAAAGTCTTGATCACTAATATGGTTACATTCTCCCTCCGTACTAAATAATGGAATTGCTTCTTAATTAAAATGTACTATTCAATAATGTTATCATCAGATTTTTCTTTGCTCATCCTTTTTTTTTTTACTTGCTTTAAGTGTCGCCAATTTTGCTTGATATCACTAGACTTTTTCTTTGGACTTAAAATCGATTTCTAGACTTCTTATGTCCTCTATTATCTTGGCCTCTGCTTTTGGTCCTACCTCTATTCTCTATGACAAGGGCTTGATTTCAACAAGTGCCATCTTCTTTCGCCTTGTTTCTTCATTGAATAAACTGCTTTTACCATCTTTAAATTTACCTTGCCATCATGGGTTGAATTATTGATAATTACAACCAATATATCCTAGCTATCTGGCAAGGATTTTAGAAGAACTAATGCATTCACTTCATCATCCATGTTGACTTTTAAAGTATTCATCCAATTGAATGTATCCTGAAAATTACTCAAGTGCTTAGTCATCTATTGTCCCTCCTTATATTTCAGAGTGGCAATTTTTTTAACAAGGGAAATTTTATTTTAGGCAGTTTTCCTTTCATACAATGTTGATTTTTTTTTCCCAAAAGAACATGGGGATTCATCTCATACGCCATATGATGAAAAATGCTAAAATCAATCCATTTTCTTATGGTGTGAGTGTCTTTCTATCCAACTTGTTCACTATTTATTTTTCATATTTGTTGGCTTAGTAGAATCACCAAATACTAGTTCATCTAAATCTTTACAGTATAGATGATCCTCCATCATTAGCTTCCATATAGAATAATTTGAGGCTGTCAATTTCATCATGGCACCAGTATCACCTTCCATTATTTCGAGCAGTAGCCGAACAAAAAAATCACCATGTGTAATAGTATCCTGTTGCTATAGTGTGCAATACTACTACAGTGATGATTCTACTACAGTATCATCGACTGAAGATGTTGCAACAACTCTAATACCAATTATTGGGCCCTCAAACAAAAATATTAGTAGAACATGGTTCGACCATAGGATTTAGACAACTTAGTTAACCAATAATAATATTGAGAAAATAAAATCTAAGCCAAATAATAATTTACATGCAAAAATAAAAGATGCCAATTTTTACATGGAAAACTTATCGACAAAGAGAAAAAAATACAAAGCAAAATTCAAGTAGAATTCACTATTAAAATAGGCAAATTACAATGTTGCAATATCTTAAGCTATTTAACCAAAACTTCACAACAATGGGTATAATAAAAAAAATTATCTATTTGAGAATATACCCAAAATCTCTTCTTAATTGGACAGGATATTATAATTCCATATGAACAACAATACTCTAATAAATATCTTAAAGACTCAATTGTTGAATACCAATTTTTTTCATTTTGCTCTTTCTACGAAACACTAACTCTATTCTTTGTTTTTTTTTTTTTTTTTCCTCTCAAGATGACTTTTTTTGTTCTTTCTTTCTGGTGCCTTAAACATTTGTATCTAGACAATGCCATGTCCGATTAAATATATAAAAGACACTTTCTTTCTTTTTCAGCTCTGCAAACGTACAGAGTTTTTCATTTAAGGCCTTTTAATTTGAATGACCATCGGCCACTCAATTTCAAAATTAATCTTCAGCCAATTACAGTACACAATTGCCATTGTTGAAATTGCAATGGAAATTGGCTTAATGGGACTGGACACATTTGACTAACAACCAAAAATTTATGTAAAAATTAAACAGTTTATACAATGACATATATATTAATATACAACTAAAAAATTAAAAAATAAAACAAATTACATAATAAAATACATACAATGTACATTTATGCATATTTTACTGACATATTTAATTATTAATTAGACAATTAAACATAGTAAAATTATAACAAAAATAAATAAATTACCTATAGCATGGTAAGTTAAGCGGCAACAAGCTAACTACGGACCAGAAAAATCAAAAGGAAAATGCCAGAGCTAAAATAAAAAACAGACGAAACGGAAATAGTTAACAATATATAATATTAAATAATATTATTAAATCCTATTGCAATAACCTAATTAATTAAAATACAAGTAAATTGTTTTATCATATCAAATACATACACTAAACAATTATAATACAAAACATTTATGAAAAATTTTTAAATAATTATATTGAATAACCCTAATATAATTACATTAGCTATAAATAATTATTTTATAACATCAAGAATTATTTAAATATATATACATTAAACAATTATAATACCAAACGATATTAATACAAAATAATATTAAAAGTAATTAAAAATTATATTAAATAATTAAAAACATTTATATTTATTATAAAAAAAATATTATTCCAAATTAACAAAACCATATACCCTACATAACATTTTTAACAAATACTACCACAATACTATAACTATAGATTAAAAGTATCCCCTGAGGGGATACTGTAGTTAGGTGGTCTTAAGCAGCTACAGCTAGCCTTTTTTTATTTTCATTTTAAAACACTTACAAAGTAGTCCATCATTTAAAAATATTTACAATTATAACCACTATAATAAAGAATTTAATTTAACCTTTCCAAGAAATGACAATGAATTTGTAGTTTCGGATATTAAATTTACTCGAAATAGATTTATATGAACTTTGTAGTTATTCATTATTTAAATTCGCTTTGATTTTAGTTCAGTTTATATTAGATATGCAAATTTGTAATCCAAATCTACTTTATTCATATGGATTTAGGGTATCTGAATCTTATATCCATTTATATATTTTGTTATTATTTAATATTATATTTTAATTTTAAACAATGATTTAATGAATTTGAATATCTAATGAAATTTCTTTTTGAATCAAATATAGATTTGGATAGTAATTGAATAATAAATTATTTAGATTTTAAATAAATTAATGGATTCGGATTCTAATATTTAGAAATTATGGATGTTCTATTTGTGTTCATTCTTGAGAAATTTTTAAAGAATTACAAATTAATTAATAAATCAAAAATATTTATTACTTATTATCATTATAATAAATATTTTTTTTTGAAAAACCTATGATAAAGGTTGAAAAAAAGTTTGAAAAAATTACAAAATGAACCTAAAAATTAAAAATATTTATTGTCTACCATTATTAGAATGAAAACTTATGTGAAAAAAAGATTTTGCAATTATTTTTATTCTTTGGTAAGAAAAATACACCAGCAAGAGTAATAGGTCATTTTAGACTCCCACAACTAATAAAATTAAATTTGATTAGTAAAAAAAATCAACTTAAATTTTATTTTTTATGATTTTTCACATAATTTTTAAAAATTTTAAATTTTATAGTTTTTTTGTTTTTTATTTAAAATTGATTTAGTAATAAACAATTTTTATTTGTGAAAGAGAAGTAATTTAAAATATTTAAATTTTATATTCAAAATATAATATATAAATATATATTAAAATATTAAAATTATTTAAATAAATAATTATTATTTATTATAATTTAAATTATTAAGAAAATTTTAAATCCTTAGCGAAGAAGGGTGGAAAATTCTAGTGCGTGTATATATATATATATTCTCCAGACCAATTATAATACAAAACAATATTAATTAACACAAAAAAAAAATAATGAATTCGTCTATCAAAAATTACGTAGAAATACTGAATCATAATAGTGTTGTATGTTGCTCGTTGGAGCTTGGAAGAACAATCTTACCCCAGAAATGTAACAAAAATTAGAGCAAATGACTGAGAAGGATGCTAAAGGGATTGTTCTCGTTCTTGATGGTTTAATCAAATTGTCGATTTTTAAATATCATTCTTAGATCAAGACTATGACAAATTTCACAAATATATATATACATGCAAGTTGATCACTAAATTGTTGAATAATTTTGACAAACTAAAAGCCCCTTAACAAATTGGAACATTGTTGTAAAAATTTTGTCAATTTAGATATGGTATTCAGGGCATCCTTGCTCTGTTCCCTCTCTTGGTGTTTACACTATTATTATCATTATTAGATAAGAGAATATACTTAAGATAATAAACTATTATGATAATATCTCAAATATACTTAATCTTTACCTTCATATAAAGAGATTCATCTAACAGTAAATTATATCTTTAGAGAGATTTAGATAATAAAAAACATTTAGCAACTACTATGAAAAAGTATAATGACTTACTTAAAATTAAGTCAAATACAACATTTATTATTCATCTATTTCCTTCCAACTTCTACTCATTTAAGTATTGAAATACGCCTCAAAGTATCCCACTCTAACGTTGTTTAACTCATTTTATCTTACAGGCCTATTATCAAAATATTAATCAATCTTTCAGGTGTTAACATAAATGATTGTATCAACACTATTAAAACAATTTCAACCATGTATACCTCCTTTTAAATCAAATGCACAAGCACTATTTTATACCATGACGTTATTTTATCACTTTATTTGGTTAGAGCTTATTGTTTTCAGAAGTAGCAGATATCTAATTATTTTTTAAACAGATAAAAATGATAATTTGTGAGTGTTTTTTTGTATTTATATATATTTTTTAATATTATAATTGTATTCAAAGTGTTAAATATTTATAAAAATTTTGACACATTAATTATTTGTATTATATAAAATATGACATATTCATATGTCATATTTTAATTATTTTACTTATATCATATCCGTATTAGTTATACCTGAAATTGCTAGATTTAGAGTTATAGACATGTTTTGAAGAACAATATGTGTACATTTTAATTTAGGGCAAATATAGAAATTGATATTCAAACTATATCATTTTTCATAATTTGATATCTAAAAAAAATTTAACAATGAAATATTTAAACTTAATTTTTATCACTCATTTTTTATTAATAAGAAGAGACATATGATATTTCTTATACGTTAACATTTTAGAAAATTTTAAATTAAACATTTAGAAAGTAACATTTTTTAATTAAAAATTTTTAATCTTCTTAAACTTTTCAAAAAAAAACTAAAAAATATTAAAAAATGGAGAGAAAATGGAATTAGAGGAGGGAAAGAGAGAGAGAGAGAGCGGGGGTGGGGGGGGGGGGGAAGGAGGCAAAGTTCCGATCGATTGATTGACCTTTGCCGTTGCTCTTTTTTCTCTCTTACTTTTTTTCTTTCACGGCCTACTGCCAATCTTGTTGACTCGAGGGTAGACCGGTGATCAACTAGCCCTTCCTTTCTGTTCTTTCTCTTCTTTGTTCCTCCAAAATTTTATTTAATTTTTACTTTTTTATAAAAAAATAAAAAAATAAAATGTTGACATGGCACGACTTTGACATATGATGACTTTTATTCATCCATTAAGCCAATCTGATTTGTGTAATCACATTAGCCGCTTGAGATAATTTAGTTGATTGCATACAAATTTTTTACCTTGTCATAAATTACAAATTATGAAAAAAGTATACTTGATGAACCAATTTACATATTAACTTTTCTCATTTACGGTGAAATATATAACAAAAAAAGAAGTTCATTTCTTTTTTTTTTTCACTCTCCATTTAAATAATTTAAAAAATTATTATAATAATTACATGAATCTTTTAATTTTTGGCCTATTAGCTAGTGTCCGTTAACATTTGCCATTGCCTTGCTTAATTAAAGAGTATTTAATTAGATAATTATCTTATACATTAACAATAAAAGAATTTTATAAACAAAATTTATAAAGTGATATATATTTATTAAAATATATTTAAAAAATAACTAATAAATAAAACACATATTATTTCACAAAACACAGTTATAAAGTTTTTTTTATTATTATTGATGTCTGATTTATCATTTGGGAAGCAATATGAAATACACTAAATGTGGGATGAGAGACCATAATCATATTTTTCGAGACCATAATCATGTTTTCCCAGCTAATGGACGTAACATGAACTAAAAAAATCAACAAATGGAAAAATCACATCACAAGAAAAGAAAGGATATTACAGCAAAAATGAAAAGAAAACAATATCAGTCTATCTATCAAGAAAACATTCAAAAGAGCAAGAACAACTTTGACATGAAAGCAAGCAAAAGTAAAACAAATAAATTCTGAAAATTAAAAATAGATTAAAAAATATAATTTTTTTATACGAATATTAATAATTTTTTTTTATTTTTGATTATGCATAGTTTTTAATTTAATTTTGAAAATATATTTTTTTTATTTTACGTTCAGAACTCGTAAGTTGGGTGGCGAGAAGCAAATATGATGAGGGATAGCAATGAACTCGAAAATTATAAAATAAAATAAAATTAACAAATAGTTATTAAATAAAAGTGAAAGCAAAAAAATTAATTTCAAAGAAAAAATGATATTTATTAAAATTATTAATAAAAAAATTAAAATTATTTATCTACCCCTTTTTGGTCTGTTGACTGACTCTCCCCCATATATATATATATTTAAATTTTTATATACAAATTTCAAATATTAGTATATTTATATCTATACTAAATTTAATATACTCACACAAATACCAAAAACTCAGAATAACTCTAAACTATTAGTATATATCATTACTATCCTATTAATAATTAAAAATCTATAATATTTATTCAAGTATAAATCTAAAATTGTATCATTTATCTTATTATTATAAAAAAAAATTTGTTGGGAACTCGTCTTCTGACATGATAGATAATATTTGACTAATGACTATTAGATTTTTTTAAACCCGAGAGATGTGAAAGATGCATGAAAAATCAGATTTTTTCTAATACGATACATAATTTATATAAAAAATATATATATGAGAGAGAGTTGACCAAAAAAGTAGATATATAATTTCAATCTCCTTATTAATAATTTTAATAAATGTTATTTTCTTCTTTAAATTTTTTTTTTACTTTTACTTTTATTTAATAACTATTTGTTAATTTTAATTTTTAAAAATTTTTCTATTATCGTAGATACAAACTCCCTGAGCTCCTACCCATTTTCTCTAACGATAGTTTTCTCAGTTGGAAACTCGTTGTATAGCATGACGAGTTTTCAACAAATTAACTCGTCTTCTCTCATGACGAATTCTCAACATACATAAAAAAATATATATTTTAAAAATTAATTTAAAAATTACTATAAATTAAAAAATAAAAAAATTATAATAATTACATAAAATAGATAAAAAAACATACTATTCCCCTCCTATAATTTATTAAATACTATAATAAATATATTAGATACACTCCAACCTTTTCCACGGATTTTTTTCAGTCTCATTTCACTTCCCCCCAAACCCTAGCAAAGCTATAACAAACAAAACATAAAAAAACCAAACCTGCTGCAAACAAAGACACGTTCCGTTTTTAATCCTTTCGGATTTGCTTTAGATCTCAAATCTCATTTTCTTTTTTATCAACCAAAATTTAAATGTAATTCCCTTTTTTCTTCTCATGGCTTCAGCTTGTGTTAACAACATGGCTGTCTCGTCGGAGGGTTTTCGGCTAACGAGAAGTTACCCTTCGTATGGTTGGTTGAGTCCTAGGATTTCCTTCAGCCGAGAAGCTGATCAGTCGTCAAAGTCTAGACCCAAGTCTCCGACTGATCTTTCTTCTTCAGATCCCGTTCCTGGTTCTGATCCAGCAGAGATCCAGGATGCACCAGCTGGTGACTTTGAGTTCAGGCTTGAAGATCCCGTCGCCATGCTTCCAGCTGATGAGCTTTTTTCTGATGGTAAGCTCGTGCCTTTACATTTCGCGACTCTGAAACAGCATCATCCTGTAAATGCTTTGTCTGAGATCAGGTCCCCGGAAACACCCAAATCTTGCCGTAGAATAGAAATGGAGATGTCCGGCAGTGGCACGGATGCTTGCTTATTTTCTCCTAAAGCTCCAAGCTGCTCAAGCAGGTGGAGGGAACTTCTGGGTCTTAAAAAGTTTACCCAAAACACTACTCAACATCCCAAATCTGAGTCCCAGAGCAAAATCTCATTGTTATCTAATAATAACCCAAAATCTCTCAAGCATTTTCTTCATAGAAGCTCCAAATCGTCTTCCTCATCTTCCACTGCGTCACGGGCAGACTCTTCATTGAGTCTTCCCTTGTTGAAAGATTCCGATTGTGAGTTAGTCTCTATATCTTCGTCAAGGTTATCGCTTTATTCTTCATCTTCCGGCCATGAATACGAGGATCTCCCAAGGCTATCACTTGATTCTGATAAGCCAAGCTTGAGCAATCCAAACCCCAACCCTTTCGCTCCTTGCAGAAATATAAACCCAAACCCACCTAGAATGAGGATGCTTAAACCAAGACCAGGTTCAGGGTCCGATACCAATCAAACAACAGTTGGTGCAACTCGAATGGGTCGGAGCCCGATCCGGAGGGATTCATCATCAAGTGGAGTAACAAGCAGGGGCGTTTCAGTAGACAGTCCAAGAATGAACTCGTCAGGGAAAATCGTATTCCAGAGCCTGGAAAGAAGTTCAAGCAGTCCAAGCAGCTTCAATGGTGGTCCAAGGTTTAAACACAGAGGAATGGAAAGGTCATATTCAGCCAACGTTAGAATCACCCCAGTTCTTAACGTCCCCGTTTGTTCCCTCAGAGGATCTTCAAAATCAAGCTCAGTCTTCGGATTCGGACACTTGTTTTCATCTTCCCCTCAAAAGACTGCAAATGGAGGAAGCAGCAAAGGGCATCCGAATAACAACAACAGCAACAGCAGCAGCAGAAACAAAACAACAGATCGAAATCATTAAGAAAAAAAAGAACCAAAAACAAAAACAGAGATTTGGTAACATCTTAGTACTTATTATTAACGTTTTCATTTTTTTTTTGAGATTTTATGTCATGTTTTCTTTTTCAAAAAACAAAAATTCCTTTGAGGATTCTCAAGTGATACAACTTTCATAATTCCTTAACAACAAAAAAAATGTAGAATTTAGATGTATAAACCCTTTTTTTCCCTCCTTGTCTATGGTTGTTTTAAGTTCTTGCTATCTTTTTTCTTTTTATTTTGCTGATTTTTCAATGGAAAAAGTTAAGAAAAACTGAGAGTTGGAAGAAGTTGGTTTAGGTTTTTTTTTTTTTTTGTTCTTTCCTTGAACCTGATCTGAAAGACATGGAATCTCTGTATTTCGCTGTTGTTGATGATGAGTTTGAGAGTTTTGGTAAAAAGGAAATTTGGTTTTTGGGGTGATGAATTTTGCAACCACGCGCTGGAAAAGCGCGTTTGTCAGGATTTTTCTTGCCTTTTGGTAAATAGTTATGTTCAGCTTATCTAATCTGTCTCTTTCAATAGGTTTTTTTATTTAATTATTTATATTTTTTTGAGATTGGTTGCTACTATGGAGTTTCGGAAATGATGCCCCATTTTTGTTGGATTCTACGTTCACGTTAAAATAATTAAAATTATGATAAAAAAATATAATTTATAACTGTTACGTTTTGTTGGATTTCACGGATGCCGGTTTCTTAGTTGTAGACTTAAAGTGATTAGGAATTAAATTTTAATAATCTTAATTATCAAAAAATATATATAATGTATTTATTGTATATAGATTTGATAATTATATGATAAGTATAAAATATTAAATATATGATATAAGTATATATTTTAAAATAAATAAAATAAAAATTATTATTATATTAAAATTTATATAAATATAAAATATTTTAAATTTGATTATAACATAAAATTTAAAAATAAACGAGTTAACAAATCTCATATATGTATAATTTATATATTTACAAAGTGAATTAAATTATGTCATCTGATTACAAGTTTTAAAAAATATAAATAATTTTATTTTTAATAAAGTGATGTTATTTGATTTGTAGATAATATAAATTTATATGTTATCGGTGTTTCAAGTGTAAATTCAAAAATATAGTATAAAGTAATGTATTAAAATTCACATAATATAAATTAATAGAATATTATTATTTATATAAATATATAATATTTGAAATTTAATTATAATAAAAAACAATAAATTTGCGAATCGGACCACATGCCTATTAACATTTGCTAATAGGAGCAAACATATGCAATATCTTCAACTAATACTTCAAATTATTCATATGCTAATTTTGTTTCCATCTTAATGTCCTAAAATTTGTTCCATTGGACTCACTTGTTTTTTTCTTTAATTATCAAAAAAAATACTTCTAGCTTGATGATAGGATTTAAAAGAATAAGTTTTGTATCAAAAAGGGGAAAACAGGAATAAATTATGGGTTTTAGATTTGGTATAATCATCAAACTTTGGATTGAACCTTTTAGAAAAACCATGCTTCCTTTTTATAATTTTGAATATGATATTATTATATAATATATATTTAATGTAAAAAATAATTAAAAGTATAATATGATATAAAAATAATATGCAAACAATATGAATATATTAAAATTTATAAAATATAAATTATTAGTGTATTAAAATTAATACTTTAAATAAAATAATATAAAAAATACAAACATAACAAAAATATACCAATAAATGACTCTTTTCTCTTCATTTTCCTCCTTACATTGAAAAGAAGAAAAAAGTTTTGAAAGACATACCACTTTATATAGAGAATTTTCTCAATATATAGCAGTGAAAAAGCCAAAAAAAAAAAAGGTTTAAGTTGAACTTGGGACTTGGGAGTCAGTGATTGGGATTTTCTCAAGAGGGCTATTTATGAAAAGAAAAATGCTAGGAAGTCTCAATGTTTATATTACTATCTAGCTATTTTATATGAAAATGTTCAATAATTTATCAATCTATATTTTCATGGTATTTGCATATGGACAAAATAATATAGCTTTGGTGAAAAAAAAAAAAGGACATTAGGGTTAAAATATTTATTTTTATGAAGGCGATTATAATTTTAAAATTTTTAAAAAATTATGGATTTTAATATTAAATTTTTAACATTATCTTTTACAAAACATACAAATAAATTAAATTAAATTTTAAATATTAAATTAAAAATTTTACATTTTAAAAAATCCAAAAGGAGCAATTAATTCAGAGAAGTCTAATCTATTCCAAAAGTTGCAAAAGCCAAAAGACCAGAAGTTGGGTGGCAGGTGGATTGTATTATTTGAATCTTATTAAAGGCAGGGAGGGTGGTGGTCAATGAACAGTCAAAGCATTCCTTTGCCCAATTTTTAGACCAAAGGCCAATGTCTCTGTCTCCCATGCTATTTCATCGTATGCAGGAGTATTTAATAACAAGCTAAAATTAGTTAAACAATGAAATAGTAAATATATATGGTAAATGAAAAGGAAAGTGAGTTGCTGCTGCTCCTCTTGATTTAACATTAGATCGGTGATAGCGTAAAGATTCGCCTATAAAATCTTTTGATATCAGATACTATTGGATTCATTTTTTATGAATTTTGATATTTAAGATTTAGATAATTTATAGATTTGAAGATTTATTATTTGTAATATATATTTATAGATGAATTTTTGGATATTTATTATTCAATTTGGTTCAATAATGTTGGATTTTCAAATTAAATTCGCTTCATTTATACAAATAACATATTTTGATATTCGAATTTAATATATATTTAAATATTTAAATCTTGTATAATTTTACTCTTTTAATTTTTAAAATTATATAAATTTTAATATTTAAAATATTTAAAGATCCAATTAATATTGCTCTTTGAATCAAATATAAATTTAAATATTAATATTCAAATAAAAAGTATATTCAATTTCAAATAAATTAAATGAATTGAAATTTAATATTCAAAATAATTATATATATCCAATACCCGGACATCTGTTTCAGCCCGTGAGAATAACCATAGCATAAAATATTCTCGTTGCAAGTGGTCTGGGCATCTAAACCCTCATCCCTCTTTTTTGAAGGTACTGTTTTTATCTTAAAGCCAATGATGTTTTGCTTGACCCGGTCTCCCTGCTCTCTTGGAACCCAACAGCCTCTTTTGTCCCATTAGAATTCTAGCTCTTTGTGACAATTCCCGACCTTTGTTTTAACCAAAGGAATCATACAACTATCCAACAAATTTGTTCTTAATTTACATTTTTAACAGAGGATGTAATTGAGCCTTTGGATTGATAAAAATTCACATTGTTTTGGTTTTAAATAATTTTGGATTCAAATTGATGAACTTTGAAGTAAACTTTATTTAGTTTTGAGTTTTTTTTTTAATTTATTTATTTCTTTCAACTCATTATGAATTTAAATTAATTTAAGTTTAAATCTTCAAATTCTGATAAAAAAAATTAGTTATTTTCTTTTTATGAATAAATTTAGGTTACTGATTTTTTTATTAAATCAAATTTTTATTTTCACAAGTTTCTCAAGTTTTATGTTAATTTCGTCAAACTTCCAATTCTACATTGAAACCATAAAGAGTTTTGTACATCATCTTAATTATTAATCCATTCCAACGTACAAAGCTAAAAGTATGAAGTAGTGGGATGTAGGTTTTAAATTTGTTTGGCTTTTAAACTTGCAATGGAACCAAATACACACATGGCAAAGGTTGGAACAAATGAAGTATTTAGACCTGGCAATTTAGCGCTATCTAATAATTTCAGGTCTTGTGAGAAGTATGATTAAAAGATGAAAAACAGTTAATTGAGTGCATCAATTCATTCCCTTAGATTTTGGTTGGCCACGAGTGAGAGAAGACCCAAAGTCACAGCACTGGCATGGCTAGCTTGTTAATCGTTAAAACTCGTTAAAGGCAAAGGTAGACTAGAGAGTAGAGAGCCATCAAGCAAAACTAAAATAGGGTAGAAGAAGAGAGGGCAAGCCAATGTTTTACGTCTAGTTTGATCAGCTTGTTGGCAAAGTAAGATGAAAACCTATATCTCCTAATAATTTTGGGCAATATAAAATTACACAACGTAAACGCAATAAACAATAATATAATATAAATATAATAAAAATATAAACATATTAAAATTTATATAATATTTTAAAATATATTTATAATTTAAAAATTACACAAATATATAAATTATTAAATTCATCAAAACATGAGGAAGCAATCCCTGAGCCGGCATTCCAACAGTTAAAATTTAATAATTAATAGTAGTAAACAAATAAATAAATAATAGAGCCTGCCTGCCTGCCTGCAAAGCTGGAATTGGCGCATCAATTTGAATGAAACAACGTGCCTTTCTGAATAGATTCCCGGTCTTCCAATCAGTCTCTCTCTCTCTCTCTCTTTGTCTCCGCCAAAGATTTATCTGTCTTTTTTTTTTTTTTTTCTTTCCAATTGCACTTTTAACTGCTTCAAAATGCCTTGAAGTTTAAGGGGTAACCATTGGAGTTATATGCTAAAATTCGTGTTTCAAAATTTAATTTGAAATAAAAATAAAAAAATTATAATTTGTTGTTTGCTTGTTTAATAAAAAATATTTGATGATCATATATTATTTTAAATTCAATTATTTATATTTAAAATCGAATTAAATATTTTAATATATAGTGAAAATAATAAAAATATATATTAAACATAAAAAATTTGATTAGATTTATAAGTTATTTAATCTGTATAGTAAGATACTCAAATTTGACCCTCTCAATAGCTTAAACTATTTATCTCAAACTTAGCTCAAAAATTATCAAATCAAATTAAAAATTTTTTAAGCTAAACTTGAATAACTTGCAAATAATCATATATCAATCCATCCTAATAATGTTTTTGTTTAACAAGAAAAGTACTAAGTCAAAAAATTTCATTTCCTTTGGACTTTGCCCAGACTTTGCTTGCAACTAGACCTAACAATTCATCAGAGCCAGGCTATGGACATAAGTTTCTTTAATTCGATTAATAAATTTAACTGATCGATTCAATCATGGTATAAAATAAAAAATAATTAAGAATTTTTTTAAAAAAATTTATAACTAGTTTTTTTTTTTTAATATTTGAATGAATGAAATTTCAATAAATTTGTTTCATTGGTTGGAAAAAAATTAGATTTAAGATTAAAATTGATCATAAAACAACTCTGAATATCATTATTTCCTATTTAATAATAAAAATATTTTACTTAAAATTTAATTATAAAAATAATTTTAAATTTTTATTAATATTTAAATAATAATTTGAGCTTTTAACTATATACAACCAACTGCCTGAATTATTTGAGAACAAAAGTGCTATCAAGGCTTCGAGAATTAAAAAGGCAACTCTGGCCCAATACTATTGGCCCATACGAACTCTACTCACCCAACAACAAAACTACCCAGTTGGTTACAATGGAAATAACAGAAACTTGAAATGTTTAAAGTTTGCCTCGTGTGAATGCCTCTGTTAAGGGAAATCCTTGTCCTGAAGGATTGAAGGCTGGGAATTGCTGCTGCAGCTGAAAAGGGCTTCTCAGGTGGCATCCTCGGGAAATGAGTTCGACCACTGAACCAAAACCTCCATGACCGCCTTGTTCCTTCGCTTCCCCATTCTTATAGCCTGTAGTTTGACAGGTTCCGTGGCTAATGTTCCATCTCCTCCCACCAGAGGCAACTGGGATCGGTAAGGGCTGTCACCAATGTGTTTCTTTAATTGGGATACGTGGAAAGTAGGATGGACCCTCGATCCAGGTGATAAAGATCAACCTGAAGGCAACCTTCCCAATCCTTGCTTCCACCCGGAAAGAAAGGCCCAAAATACTTGGCTCTTGAAAAGGGTTCTATGGGTGATTGACTATTGCCTGCAAAACCTAGCCTCCAACCTTGAACTCCCTGTCAACCATTCTCTTGTCCCCTAGTGACTTCCATTCTAGCTTGAACCCTTAGCAAATAGCCCTTTGAAAAAAGCATTATTTGGTGTTACTGTTGTGTGTTCAAACATGATTGATTTGTTGACATGAGCAAATCAGGCCTCAGGTTTTTATAAACTCGACTTTTAGGATGGCGGTTTTTTCCTTCGAATCTTGTAGAAATGAATTGGGGGAACTTACGGAGATTGCAATATCATAGAACTCCTATTATTTATTTTATAATGTTTAAACCATAACTAGGTTTGATACGATAGAAAAAGCTTATTAGTTATTTCTACTTCAGATGACCAATTCGATTATTTTTAAAACTCTTGATGAAGCCAGAAGGATGAGCTCTTTAGAGTGCCATGATATTTTGGCAGCTTGGAGAAGCGTATGAATATTTGAGGTAGATAAATTAAATGGCATGCGTTGAAGCATCGATCAATAAGTTATGGTTATCTATTACTCTAATTAAAAGTTATCGCAGTTCATATTCCTGAATTTGATATTTATAGAGGATGGTTTTAGTATAGGACATTTGAGCATTGTCTTGAATGAGTATTTTGGGATTAGTTTAAGCAAAAAATTATAAGAGTTAATTTAGTTTTGTCTGTTTAGGTATTTGAGGTTAAAAGATTATTTAATTAAATTAACGTCATCATATAACTTATTTCAATAATATTATGTTTGTTTTTATCTATATAAGTGGTCGCAGCATAGTCTATACATTAACACTGACCAGTCTGACTTCTGACTTAAAATAATAGATGTACCTCTCGTTTATATATATATATATATATATATTATTATTTTTTTAATTTTAGGAACCCATATCATCATTAATATTATTTTTTATTTTTCGTGTCTGAGAATTGAATTGTTATGATATTAATATTTTATTAATATTTAAATAATTTTTTAACGTCATTAAATTTTTTTATTTATTATAATTTAAAAAATATATATATTAAAATATTAAATTTAATAATAAAAATACTAAAATATTTATTTACTATAATACAATGCCTCTTGGTAGACTTTTACCCTATTTAGTCCTTCAGTAACCAAATTACCCTCGCACGTGAACACAAACCCCACACGAACGAACTAGGGTTTCAGAGGCGTAGGCCTTTAAATACCAATGGAAGCCCTCCCTTCAGAATTCTCAATTCGAAACGTCACTTTTCTTGGGAGATCGTCGTCAAATCAAAAAAACAAAGAGCTAACCCAAGATGAGAGCCAAGGTAAGTACCGCTACATCTTCGGTTTGTCTAGCATTTTCAGGAATTCTTTTGATTTTTCCTTTCTCTTTTGGTGTCCAAATATATAAATCCCTTCTGCGATTGGAAATTAATTTGTTTTTACTCATTCGGTTTCTGCCTTTCTTTCTAATTTATTTAATATATTTCGTCGAAAATTAGGGTTTTCTAATAGATTTATGATCTGTTTTCTAGATGCAAAAGAAAAAAGTGGCATCAAAAGGGAATCTTTGTAATTTCGGTTCTAATGAATGATAGAGCTTGGAATATGTTTAAATATAGTTGGTTAATCCAAATTCTTTAGTTTTAATTACAGTTTTAGCTATGTTTTTCTAGTTAAGTTATTATAATCAATGGGGTAAAGTAAATAAAGAAAATAAATAGTAACTGGGTGAAGTTAAGAGATTATTGAGTTGAGATGGTAAAACTGAGGAGAGCTGGTAAGAGAAGCCTTCAGCTAAGGTGAATTATATCTTAACATGGTTTTTTTTATATGGGTTATTGATTTGGCAAGTGTTAATATTTTTGTTGGATTTTCAGCTGATTTCCTTCGATATTTGTAGTCAAAGTGACTGGGATGAAATGTAACGAGGAAGATTAATTAGTTAGCCTAGAGCTGTGTTTTTATTGTTGGGGCTAACTTTGGTTTTTGGTGCTAGTTTGGGGTCGGCAAATCGATCGTAATATGTAGGCAATTCAAGCTAAACTTGCTTCTTAAACATTATTTGTGATTTTTCCAGTGATTCGAAGGAAACTGTTTTTAATTCACTTGAACCAAGTGGTTTATTAGGTTGATAAAGGGCATACATTTGTTGTTTCACTTGCCAAAATTTACACTCAAATGAATTTGCACTACGATTTCTAGTGGAGTATGATGTTGGCTTAAATTAAGAGCGGGATGGACTGTAGTTACTGTCGTTAATTTCTTGTTTATACGATATAAAATCAAAATGGTAACAATTTAGAATAATCTTCTGTGAGCCATTTGAAAGAAAATGTCAATAATCTTATGCTTTTCAGTGGAAGAAGAAGCGCATGAGGAGGCTGAAGAGGAAGCGCCGAAAGATGAGGCAGAGATCCAAGTAGATGCATTTTGGACTAGATTAGCTTTACCATGATATTCCCTCGTCTTCATAATTATCCAGCATATGTTGCATGAAGTTGTGAAAGATTGGGGCAAGCTTTATCTGTTCTGTCTTCTAAATCTAGGCCAAGCTTTTAGACAATTCAAGATTTTGACGAGTTCTATAAGATATTAAGTTGGGATTTTGTGGTTTGAGCTTCGTAGTCTGTTAGTTTGCAATTGAAATTTTTATTCTCTAACTAATATTTAGATAATTGGCATGTTGGATGGTCTAAAATGCGTGTGCGTGGGTGTGCGTGTGTGTGTGTATATATTAACCTGATCATCTTGCTATTTGAGTTATTTCAGATTTTATTTTGCCTTGCTACTTGTACCATCTTGCCCATGTGACTTGCATTTGCTATTAAAATAATAATAAAAGACAGTGTTCTAAGCATATCTCTCAGAGTATTACTCGATAGAATATTGGCTTCAGCCGTCTAAATTCAACTCAATTATTTGATTTGGATTAAAAGACCTTGAGTCTCTCATTATTGGATTGGATTTATCAATAATAAACTAACTGGTGAAGTCCAGCTTTCTTTTTCTTCAAAGATTTTCTCGGAGCTGGTAAAAGATTTGCAGCATAATCAACAACTAATGCAGTTCTGAGTTAATATAGAACTTTACATCCGGAAAGGAGCAGATTCAAGTAATGATGATAGCCGATTCATAGGTAATTATGATTGTCGATTTACTTTGAAAGTCATAGTAATCCCCAAGAGTAACTGGTTAATTTCGAGTTCTTGTTATGTTCGGTTTTCATTAATCTTGAATACCCTGTATCCTGACTTCACTATAATTTTTTTTTTATGCAACGGGAGTTCATAATTTAAGAATAAAGAAAAGATTGTAAATGTTAAAATTTAAATTTTAAACTTATTAAATATTATTTTGTAAAAATGATTGTATGAATCAATTTATTTAAACTTAAAACTCTAGTTAACATAGATTTGAATACCCAATCGGAATGCCACATTCCTTCAGGTCATGGCATATCTTTGCCCTCCTGTGGAATAGCAGAGCTCTGCAGTTCTTTTCCAATAGTGGATGGGGGAAAGGAAACTAATTCCTCCAACAACTTCTACATACTGATTTACGAGTATGAGGAAAGTATGATTATGACTAAAACGAAAGCAACAGCAAAATGAGTCTTTTATTAGATGCCTATTGCAAAGATAACTAATAAATCATGTCATATCAACCATTATAATCAACTTTACATAATTAATAAATGTTCTACAAGTTAAAAAAAAAAAGGACTTGCAACAAAAATATTAACCATTTCGTTCAAATAAAAGAAGTGCCACAAAATTTAGCCCTTGTGCTTGAACTTCGTTCATCCTCATTCCACCTTCCAAAATGGGGATCGGTTCCCAATATTCTCTCAAGCTATTTTTCCTTGGTTCATAACAAAATTCATATTTGACAAGGTCGAATATCTGAACAATCAGAATCAATAATCTTTCATTCTTCTTCCATTTTTCTCTCTTATCTTTTGGCACTCTAAAAGTCATAAGTTATCTATAGCAGAAAGGTTGTATTGCATTACAAGTCTTTCTACAGCATGTTGACTCACAACTTCCCTCATATGCAGCTCCTTCAAGACTCCAGCTGCCAGCTCCATTTGTCCTTCATGAGCAATCCCTTCGACGAGTATGGTATACGTTGTCTCATTAGGCATATAGCCTTTGTCGATCATCATCTCGAAAACCTTAAAGGAGAGATCAGTTCTCCGGGATTTGCAGAATCCTAATATAAGTGCATTGAAATTTTCAACATCAGGCTTATATTTGCTTTCTTCCATTACTAAGAAAATTTCCATTGCCCCTTGCAGCATTCCCTCCAAGCACAATCCTCTGATTAGCGACGAATAGGTGTAAGAGTCGGGAATGAACCCAGACTTGGTCATTTCATATAAAAGCTGAAATGCTGGATATGTGTTCCCTTTTCTGCATAAACTAGAAATCACACTCTTGTAGAAATCATGCGGAGAGGAGCTTAGTTTGCACGCTAAGCTTTGAAATATGGAGAATGCCTCTTGCACCATTCCCTGCTGACATAGCTCAGCAATAGCGTTATATGTTCCTTCATTAGGTTTACAACGTTGATAGATCATCCGGTCTAGACACTTAACCATAAGATCCACCTTCTCCTCTTGGCAAAGTCGAGCAATTATGGGGTTATAACTTGTCGCACTGACCTTAAAACGTCCTCTAATCATTTCATCTAAAACATCCAGAGCATGGTCAGTACGGCCATGGAGGGCAAGAGAACCAATCAATATATTGTAAGTAACTACAGACGGAGAACGATCCTCGCCATTCATCTCTGCCAAAAGCTCATTAGCTTCTTTCCACCGTCCCTCGTAGCACAAATTCCTTAGCACAATGTTATAGGTCACAACGTTTGGATCAAATCCTTTAGTAGGCAAATCTCTCAAGAACCTAATTGCTTCATCAGTTCTCCCTTCCTTGCACAACCCAGTCAACAAAACATTGTAACTAACCAAATTAGGCTGCCCACCTTTGGCAATGATCTCTTCCAAAAGCTTCATTGCCGCGTTCGCACCTTTTTCTTTATAAGCAGCTTCAAGCAAGAAAGAATAAGTGAATTCATTGGGAACTAATCCTTTTTCTATCAATTTATCCAACAGCAGCAAGCTTTGCTTCAAATTCCCATGCATACAAAGCCCTCTAACTAGAGAATTATAAGTAACAGTATTAGTTGGATAACCGTGAGCCTCCATTTTTTCCACCAACTGCATTGCATGCCCAACATTTCCTCTCTTGCACAAATGATTCACCAAGAAAGTATAAGAAGCTGCATCAGGTATAATACCAGAATCAACCATCATCTCCATCACTCTAATTGACTTCTTCATCTTATTGACCTTGCACAAATCATACAACAGCTGTGTAGCTTGATTTACATCAGGCTTCTGTCCCTTCCCAACCATATATTCCATGTGAAAAAATGCGTCATTAAGCCTAAGTTCCCTACTTTTAGTCTCATTCCTCCCTGTCTTCCAATTTGGTAAAGTAAAAACAGAGTCTTTAGGAGAAATTGTGATCTGGGTAGTTGCTAAAACCCTGGAAAAACCCTTGCTGAGTGAGAAACAATGAAGGTTTGGGATTTGGTGAAAGAAACCAGATGGTCTCCTTGTTGTTTCAGGTGATGGGTTTGTCATAGGAGATATTGAGTTCAGTAAAGTTGCCATGAACTCCCGAAAATAAGAAAAAGTATGATAGAAATGTTAAAGAAAATACCAATTTCAGCTTCTTAATGCTAATGGTTGATCAGTAAAAAGATGAATCTAATTTCTAGCAAATATTTTGATTACCATTACAGAAAAATCAAGAGTGAAAGAAGGAAGACACATACATATATACAATTTGGTTGAGTGGCCTTTGAATTGAAGATGGGTTTTCTTCAAGGAAGAGAGCGTTGCTTTGTTGTGATTTTCATTTTTGTTTGGTTGAAGTCGAAGGTGAAGTTGAAGTTTAAGTTGAAGGGCAAGCCCAAGGGAGACTCAGCTCATCCCATGCCCACTGCCATCCATTGCTCTTCCCCTCGTTATCCAACTGGTGGACAATTTTACCGCTACCTACGCGCTGTTTACCAGTCTGCTGGCCACGCGCTTGATTCCCCTCACTGGTAACGCTATTTATGCTCAAAGTCAATGTTTAAAAAAAAAAATCAAGAGTAAAATTTAAATGGCCTAAAATAAAAAAAATAGTCCATGAAATATATTTTTTCACTTAAATAATTTATCAATTTTTGCTTTTAATTTAGTATTTATATTATAATTTATCTATTAATTTGATATTTCCTCTCTAACATATTAAAAAAATAAAAATTTGATTTATTTTCACCCAATAATATTATACTATGAATCACTGACATTAGTATTATATGTCATATGTCATAATCCAATTGATCTACATTATCATTAACTAATAACGCTTAGATAAAGTACTAAATTAATTGATAAAATTATACTATAAGCATCAAACTAAGAATAAAAATTTATAAAATATTTTATGAAAAAAATATAATTCAAGGGTTATTTTTTTTATATTAAGCCAATTTAAATCGATGAAAATTTTTCTTTATAATTCAATGATTGAATAAAGAGTTTAAATTTTAGTTTTTAAATAAATATAATAATATTTAGTAAAAATATAAATTTTATTCTATAATTATGTCTTAATTTAAACATAAAAAGTTAAGATTCAAACTTCCATATTTATAAAAAAAAAAAAGTTTAAAATAATAAAAAACTTTAAAATTGGCTCAACATCAAGTCAACCTGATCTAATTTAGTACAATTGTATTTTTATCAATTGGATCTAATTTGGTTCAATTGTGTTTTTGACCAATTTGATATTTATTTTTTCTTTTATATGTTATTCTTTTTCAATGTATTATCGATTTTCGATTTAATTAATTAATAATTTTATGTACGTTATCAAATTAGACAAGTCATGGATTTTTTTTATTCCAAATTTTTCAACACGGTCTAAGGCTCCATTTGATTTTAACAGAAGCTCAAGTGAGATGGAATTTATAGGGAATATTCCCTTTCAATAAATTTTTTTTTTTGGAAGCGACAATATGAACTTGAATATGAAAAATTACTCAAAAAATTTGAGCTCGAACTCGAATTAAATTTGATTTGATAAAAAAATTAAAAATTTAATTCAAAATAATCAAGCCAGAAAAAATTCTAACCTGAAACTGACCTAAACTCAAATTCAACACTAAAAATAAAAATAATCAATTGTTATTAAATAATTTTTTAAAAGTAAAAACTTTAATTATAAATTTTACTATTTTTTATAATAAAATTATTTAACAAATTAATTTTATATAACAAAATAATTTTATTTTCTTCTTAACAAATATTGATTTTAATATACAAATATAATTACAAAAAATCTTTGTAAGTTTATTTGAAAAATTAGTATATGTTGTCACTAATTTTGTAGTATAACATGTGGATTTACATTGTTTCATGAATCTTTAAACATATATTTTAGAAATAAATAAAATTAATAAAGTATTTATTAATAAAATTAGCATTAACATATAAAGTTTGTTTTAAGTGTAAATTATATCAAATTTATATAAAATTATTCTTTATAGTGTTATGTAAAATTAGAAGTACAAAAACGAAGAAATTTAATGTAAATTTTAATTCTTTTTTCTTAATCAAATAAATTTATTTACTTCTACCATTAGTGAAAATCAATTTTTTGAAAATAAAAAAAGTTAGTATAAACCTTAATCCTTTTTTATTTATTATAAAATAAACTTATTTAACGAAAGTAAACTAAAATGGTTACTTATAATTTGATAAATCTTATTAATAATAAAAAAATTCTAAAATAGTGGTTGAAAATTTGAGTAAATAAATTTATTTATTTATTAAAGTTAATAAAAAATTAAACCTTTTAAAATAACGTAATTTAATG
>JBBYHK010000016.1:2996981-3195939 GCA_038382065.1 Adansonia grandidieri | reverse complement strand
ATTTTTCATCCAATTAAATCTTGCAAAATAAAAAAGAAAAATAAATGCTTATGATAATCATAAAAAATAACTAGAAAATATTAAAATAAAAAAATAATTTATATAAAATTAAGCACTTATCAATACCTATTTTTTTCATGATTGGGCATCATAAACACATTTTCTTCATTGGGATACATGATATTGATGCTTTGGCAAGCTTTTTTTTCCATCATTTTTCATAGAATCAAAGTTCGTTCTAAAAAAGAGACGAACATGGATTTTCATAATTATGCTCATTCTTTTCAAATTGGGCATTATAAAAACGTTCTCCTTCTTGGGATACATGACGTTGATGCTTTGTTTTAACAAAAAAAGCTTTTGTTGCCACCATTTTTCTTAGAATCATAGTTCATCCTCCAAAAGAGATAAACATGGATGCTTATAATTATATCCATTCTTTTCTTGATTCAACATCATAAACACATTCTTCTCGTTGGGAGACATGATATTGTTGCTTTGGTTTAATAAGAAAATCTTTTATTCCCACCATTTTTCTTACAACTAAAGGTTATCTGCCATAAAAACAAACACGCATTCTCAGAATTATATCCTTTCTTTTCCTAATTCGACATATTTAACACATTTTACTCATTGAGATACATGATATTGATGCTTTGGTTTAACAAGAAAAGCTTTTCTTTCCATTATTTCTCATAAAATCAATGTTTATCCTCCAAAAGAGACGAACATGGATTTTCATAATTATACCCATTTTTTTCAGATTGGGCATCATGAAAACATTCGCCTTCTTAGGATACATCACTTTGATGCTTTGTTTTAACAAGCAAAGCTTTTGTTGCCATCATTTTCCTTAGAAGCATTGTTCATCCTCTAAAATAGGCGAATATGGGTTCTTGTAATTATATCCATTCTTTTCTTGATTTGGCATCATAAACTCATTCACCTCATTGGGATATAGGATATTAATGTTTTGGTTTAACAAGAAAAGCTTTTACTTTGACTATTTTCCTTAGAATCAATGTTCGTCTACCAAAAGAGATGAATGTTGATGCTCATAGTTATAACCATTTTTTTCCTAATTTAGCATCATAAACACATTCTCCTTGTTGGGGTGCATGATATTGATGCCTTAGTTTAACAAGAAAATCTTTTATTTCCACTATTTTCCTAAGAATCAAAGTTCATCTGCCAAAAGAGATGAACTTGGGTTTCCATAATTATATCTATTATTTTCCATTAGGCTTCATAAACACAGTTTCTTCACTAGGATAATGATATTGATGCTTTGGTTTAACAGGAAACGCTTTTGTTTTCGCCATTTTCTATAGAATCAATGCTCATTTGCAAAAAAAGAAGAACGTGGATTTTTAAAATTCTATCCATTCTTTTACTTATTGGGCATCATAATCTCCTTTTCCCTCTTAGGATACATGATAGTGATGCTTTGGTTTAACAACAAAAGCTTTTTTTTTCACCATTTTTTTTAGAATCATAGTTTATCTGCCAAAAGAGATGAACATGGATTCTCATAATTATATCATTCTTTTCATGATTCGACATTATAAACACATTTTTTTCTTGGGATACGTGATATTGATGAGGTTGCTTTAAGAAAAAGCTTTCATTTTTGCCATTTTCCTTAGAATCAAAGTTCATCTGCCAAAAAATATGAACATGGATTCTCATAATTTTAACCATTCTTTTTTTGATTAGGCATCATAAACACATTCTACACGTTGGATATGTGATATCGATCCTTTGGATTAATTGAAAAAGCTTTTATTTTCACTATTTTTTTAGAACCAAAGTTTATCTAGCAAAAGAGATGAACTTGGGTTTCCATAATTATATCCATTCTTTTCCTAATTCGTGACGATAAACACATTCTACTCTTTGGGATACATGATATTGATGCTTTGGTTTAACAAGAAAAGCTTTTCTTTCCATAATTTTTCATAGAAACAAAGTTCATCCTCCAAAAGAGATAAACATGGATTTTCGTAATATACCCATTCTTTTTAGATTGGGCATCATAAAAACATTCATCTCCTTGGGATAAATGGTGTTGATGCTTTGTTTTAAACAAGAAAAGTTTTTGCTACCACCATTTTCCTTAAGAGTCATAATTCATCTTCCAAAAGAGATAAACATGGATTCTTATAATTATATCCATTCTTTTCTCGATTCGACATCATGAACTCATTTACCTCATTGGGATACATGGTTTCATGTTATGGTTTAACAAGAAAAGCTTTTATTCCCACCATTTTGATTAGAATCAAAGTTCGTCTGCTCAAAATAGATGAACTTAGGTTTCTATAATTACATCTACTATTCTCTTAATTGAGCATCATAAACACAGTCTCTTCATTGAGATACATGATATTAATGCTTTGGTTTAACAGGAAAAGCTTTTCTTTCCACAATTTACTGTAGAATTAATGTCTATTTGCCAAAAAGTGCGAACATGGATTTTCATAATTAGATCCCTTCCTTTCTTGATTGGGCAACATAAACACATTCTCCTCATTGGGACACATGATATTGATACTTTGGTTTCGAAAGAAAAAGCTTTTCCTTCCAACACTTTTTGTAGAATCAAAGTTTATCTACCAAGAGAAATGAATATGGATTTTCAAAATTGTATCCTTTCTTTTCTTGATTGGACATCATAAACATATACTTCTCTTTAGGATACATGATATTAATGCTTTAGTTTAACAAGTAATGCTTTTCCTTCCATAATTTTTCATAGAATCAAAGTTCATCCACCAAAAAAGATGAACATGAATTTTCATAATTATACACATTCTTTTCTTGATTGGGAGTCATGAAGACATTGGAATACATGATATTGATGCTTTTGTTTTGCAAGAAAATATTTTCCTTTCAACATCTTTTGTAGAATCATAGTTCGTCTGCCAAGAGAAATGAATATGGATTTTCATAATTATATCCGTTCTTTTCTTGATTGAGTATCATAAACACATTATCCTCATTGGAATACATGACATTGATGTTTTCTCTATTCCCTTTCCCTATAGACATGGAATTGGAACTGAGAAAAGCTTTAACAAGAAAAACTTTTCTTTTCACCATTTTTTGTAGAATCAAAGTTCATCCGTGGAAGAAGATAAACATGGATTTCCATCACTATACTTATTTTTTCCTTGATTTGCCATCATAAACACATGCTCCTCTTTTGGAAGCATGATTTTGATGCTTTGCTTCACAAGAAAAGCTTTTATTCCCATCAATTGTTGTAAGATCAAATTTAATCCACTAAAAGAGATGAATAGGGATTTTTGTAATTATATCCATTCTTTTCATGACTAGGCATCATAAACACATTCTCCTCATTAGGAAACATGATATTGATGCTTTGGTTTAGTAGAAAAAGCTTTTCTTTCCACCATTTTCCTTAGAAATAAAGCTCGTCTGCTAGAAGAACAAACATAGATTCTCATAATTATATCCATTTTTTCCCTAATTTGTCATGATAAACACATTCTACTCACTGGGATACATGAAATCGACGCTTTGGTTTAACAAGAAAAGCTTTTCTTTCTATCATTTTTTATAAAGTTATAATTCATCCTCCAAAAAGGATGGACATGGATTTTCGTAATTATAACTATTCATTTTAGATTGGGAATTATAAAAAATTCATCTCTTTGGGATACATGACGTTGATGCTTTATTTTAATGTGAAAAGCATTTGTTACCACCATTTTCCTTAGAATCATAGCTCATCCTCCAAAAAAGACAAATATGGATTCTTATAATTATATCCATTCTTTTCTTAATTTGGCATCATAAACTCATTCATCTCATTAGGATACATGATATTGATGTTTTGGTTTAATAAGAAAAGCTTTTATTTTAACCATTTTCCTTAGAATCGAAGTTCATCTACCTATAGAGATGAATGTTATTGCTCATAGTTATAACCATTTTTTCCTGATATGACATCATAAACACATTCTCATCGTTAGGATACGTGATATTGATGCTTTGGTTTAATAAGAAAATCTTTTATTTCCACCATTTTCCTTAGAATCAAAATTCATTTGCCAAAAGAGACAAACTTGGGTTTCCATAATTATATCTATTATTTTCTTCTTTACACATCATAAACATAATTTCTTCACTAGGATACATGATATTGATGCTTTGGTTTAACAGGAAAAGCTTTTGTTTTCACCATTTTCTGTAGAATCAATGTTCATCTGCCCAAAAGAAGGAACGTGGATTTTTATAATTCTATCCATTCTGTTACTTATTGGGTATCATAAACACATTTTCCCCCTTAGGATACATGGCATTAACGCTTTGGTTTAACAACAGAAGCTTTTCTTTTCACCATTTTCCTTAGAATCATTGTTCATCCACCAAAATATATGAACATGGATTCTCATAATTATATCTATTCTTTTTATGATTGGGCATCATAAACATATTTTCCTCCTCGGAATGCATGATATTGATGCTTTTTCTTTATAGGAAAATCTTTTATTTCTATAATTTTCATAGAATCAAAGTTCATTTGCCAAAAGAGATGAACATGGATGCTCATAATTATAACCATTCTTTTCTTGATTCAACATCATAAATATATTTTCCTCATTAGGATACATGATATTGATGCTTTTGTTTAACAAGAAAAGCTTTTATTTCCTCTATTTTCCTTAGAACCAAAGTTCATCTACCATAAGAGACAAACTTGGGTTTCCATAATTATGTCTATTCTTTTCTAGATTGGGCATCATAAACACAGTTTCCTCATTGGGATACATAATGTTGATGCTTTGGTTCAATAGGAAAAACTTTTCTTTCCACCATGTTTCATAGAAACAACATTCATCTATCAAAAGAGGTGAACAAGGATTTTTTTTAATTCTATCCATTCTTTTACTTATTGGGCATCATAAACACGTTCTCCTTACTATGATACATGATATTGATTTTTTGCTTTAATAAGAAAAGCTTTTCTTTCCGCCACTTTCCTTAGAATCAAAGCTCATCTGGCAAAAGAAATGAACATGGATTCTCATAATTATATCCATTCTTTTCCTGGCTCTTCATCATAATCACATTTTCCTCATTAGGGTATATGATTATTGATGCTTTGGTTTAGCAAGAAAGGTTTTTCTTTCCACCACTTTCCATAGAATCAAAGTTCATCTGCCAAAAGAGATAAACATGGATTTTTGTAATTATACCCATTATTTTCATGATTGGGCATCATAAACACCTTCTCCTTCTTGGGATAGATGAAATTAATGCTTTCATTTAATAAGAATAGCTTTTCTTTCCACCATATTTCATAAAATCAAAGTTTATCTGCCAAAAGAGCCAAACATGGATTTTCATAATTATACCCATTTTTTCATGATTGGGCATCATAAACACATTCTCCTCCTTAGGATACATGACATTGGTGCTTTGGTTTAACAAGAATAGCTTTTCTTTCCACCATTTTCATTAAAATCATAATCCATCTACCAAAAGAGATAAACATGGATTCCCATTATTATATCAATTCTTTTCTTAACTTGGCATCATAAAATCATTCACCTCGTTAGGATACATGATATTAATGCTTTGGTTTAACAAGAAAAGCATTTATTTCCACTATTTTCCTTAGAATCAAAGCTCATCTACCAAAAGAGAAGACCATGGATGCTCATAATTATAACCATTCTTTTTTGGATTCGACATTATAACACATTCTCCTTATTGTGATACATGATATTGATGTTTTGGTTTAACAAGAAAAGCTTTTCCTTTTGCCATTTTCCTTGTAATCATAGTTCATCTACCGAAAGAGATGGACATGGATTCTCATAATTATATCTATTCTTTTCATGATTCGGCATCATAAACACATTTTCCTACTTTAGATATGTTATATTGATGCTTTTGTTTAATAGGAAAACATTTTCTTTCCTCCATTTTCCTTAGAATTAAAGTTTCTTTGCAAAAAGGGATGAACTTGGGTTTTCATAATTATATCTATTCTTTTCTTGATTAGGCATCATAAACACAGTATTCTCATTGGGTACATGATACTAATGCTTTGGTTTAACATGAAAAGTTTTTTTCCACCATCTTTTATAGAATCAATGTGCATCTACCAA
Source organism: Adansonia grandidieri (assembly GCA_038382065.1). Lineage (NCBI taxonomy): Eukaryota > Viridiplantae > Streptophyta > Magnoliopsida > Malvales > Malvaceae > Adansonia > Adansonia grandidieri. The sequence continues at coordinate 3,189,796 of JBBYHK010000016.1, read as the reverse complement.
AAAAGATGAACATGGATTTTCATAATTCTATCCATTCTTTTACTGATTGGGCATCATAAACATATTTTGCATATTGTGATACATGATATTGATGCTTTGCTTTAAGAAAAAAAGCTTGTTTTTCAACTATTTTTTTAAAATCAAAGTTCATCCACCAAAAAAGATAATCATGGATTTTTGCAATTATATACTTTTTTTTTTATGATTGGTCACCATAAACACATTCTTCTCTTAGGGAGACATGATATTGATGCTTTTTTTAATAAGGAAAGCTTTTTCACCACCATTTTCCTTAGAATCAAAGCTCATTTGCCGAAAGAGATGAACATGGATTCTCATAATTATTTCTATTTTTTCCTGATTAGTCATCATAAACACATTCTCCTTATTGGATACATGATATTGATGCTTTGGTTTGATAAGAAAAGCTTTTTTTTCCACCATCTTTCATAGAATCAAAGTTTATCTGCCAAAATAGACGAACATGGAGTATCATAATTATGTCCATTCTTTTCATGATTGGGAATCATAAACACATTCTCCTTAGGATACATGATATTAGTGCTTTGGTTTGACAAGAAAAGCTTTTTCTTCCACCATTTTCCTTAGAATGATAATTCATCTGCCAAAAAAGATGAACATGGATTCTCATAATTATATCCATTTTTTTTTTGGATTTGGCATCATAAACACATTCACCTCATTAGGATACAAAATATTGATGCTTTTGTTTAACAAGAAAAGCTTTTATTTCTACCATTTTGCTTAGAATCATAGTTCATCTGCGAAAAGAGATGAACATGGATTTTCATAATTATATCCATATTTTCATTGTTAGGGCACGATAAACATAATTTTCTCATTGAGATACGTGATATTGATGCTTTTATTTAACAAAAAAGCCTTTTGTTTCCACCATTTTCCTTAGAATCAAAGTATGTCTGCCAAAAGGGACGACTTTGGTTTTCGCGATTTTATCTATTCTTCTCTTTATTGGGCGTCATAAGCACATTTTCCTTATTGGGATGCATGACATTGATGCTTTGGTATAACAAGAAAAGCTTTTCCTTCTACCATTTTTTGTACAATCAAAGTTGATCAGCCAAAAGAGATGAGCAAGGATTTTCATAATTCTATCCATTCTTTTATTGATTGGGGATCATAAACACATCCTCTTCACTAGGATACATGATATTAATAGTTTGGTTTAACAAGAAAAGCTTTTTTTTTCCAACATTTTTTGTAGAATCAAAGTTCATACGCCAAAAGTAATAAACATTGATTTTCATAATTACATCAATTCTTTTCAAGATTGGGCATTAAAAACACATTTTCCTTATTAGTAACCATGATAGTGGTGTTTTGGTTTTGTATGAAAAGCTTCTTTTTCTAACATTTTTCATAGAATCAAAGTTTGTTTGCCAACAAATATGAACATGGATTTTCGTAATTATATCCATTCTATTCTTGATTGGGCATTATAAACTCCTTCTCTTCATTGGGAAAAATGATAATGACAGTTTCTTTTAACAAGAAAAGCTTTTCTTTCCACCATTTTCCATAGAATCATAGTTTGTCTGCCAAAATAGACGAACATGGAACTTTGAGATCATATCCATTCTTTTCATGATTAGGTATCTTAAACACATTTTCCTCATTAATATACATGATATTTACTGTTTGGTCCAGCAAGAGAGGCATTTTTTCTACCATTTCAATCAGAATCATAGCTCATCAACCAAAAGAGATTAACATGGAATTTTTTAATCATACCTGTTCTTCTAATGATTGGGCATCATAAACACATTCTCCTTATTTGGATTAATGGTAGTCATGCTTAAGTTTAACAAGAAAAGCTTTTCTTTCCACCATTTTTGTTCAATCAATGTTCATCACCAAAAGAGACGAACAAGGATTTTCATAATTATATCCATTCTTTTCATAGGAAAAGCTTTTCTTTCCACCATTTTTCATAAAATAAAAAATCATCCACCAAAAGAGACGGACATGGATTTTCGTAAGTATGCCTATTGTTTTCATGATTAGGTTTCATAAACACATTCTCCTCCTTGAGATACATGACAGTGGTGCTTTGGTTTAAAGCTTTTCTTTCCTCCATTTTCCTTAGAATCATAGTTCATCTGATACAAGAAACGAACATGGATTCTTATAATCATATCCATTCTTTCCTTGATTTGGTACCATAGAAACATTTAACTCATTAGGATATAGGATATTGATGCTTTGGTTTAAGAAAAGCTTTTATTTCCACCATTTTCTTTAGAGTCATAGTTCATTCACCAAAAAAAATGAACATGGATTCTCATAATTATATCAATTCTTTTTATGATTGGGCATCATAAAAACATTTTTGTCTTTGGGATACGTGATATTAATGCTTTTGTTTAAATATAAAAGCCTTTCTTTCCACTATTTTCTTAGAATCAAAGTTTATTTGCTGAATAAGATGAACTTGGCTTTTTGTAATTATATCTATTTGTTTCTTGATTGGGCATCATAAACATGGACTCCTCCTTGGGGTGCATGATATTGATGCTTTCATTTAACAAGAAAAAGCTTTTCTTCTAGCCATTTTTCGTAAAATTAAAATTAATCTACTAAAAGAGATAAACATGGATTTTTGTAATTCTATTTATTCTTTTATTGTTTGGGGATCATAAACATATTCTTGTCATAGGGATACATGATATTGATGTTTTGTTTAACGAGAAAATGTTTTTTTCCACCAGTTTTGGTAGAATCAAAATTCATCCATCAAAAGTGACGAACATGGATTTTCATAATTCTATTGATTCCATTCATGACTGGGCATTAGAAACATATTCTTCTCACTAGTAAGCATGATAGTGGTGTTCTAGTTTTGCAAGAAAATCTTTTCTTTCTAATATTTTTGGTAAAATCAAAGTTTGTCTGCTAAAAGAGGCAAACATGGATTTTTGCAATTATATCCCTTTTACTTATGATTTGGCAACATAAACTCATTTTTTTCATTGGGAAAATGATATTGTTGCTTTCATTTAACAAGAAAAGCTTTTCTTTCCCCTATTTTACATAGAATCATTGTTCATATGCCAAAAGAGACGAACATGAAATTTTGTGATCATACCTATTCTTTTAATGATTAGGCATCATAAACACATTCTCCTTAATGGGGTACATGATATTTATGCTTTGGTTTAACAAGAGAAGCTTTTCTTTCCACCATTTTCATTAGAATCAAACATAATCAGCCAAAAGAGATAGACATGAAATTTCTTAATGACATCCATTCTTTTCATATTGGACATCATAAACACATTCTCCTTACTAGGTTAATGGTATTATTGCTTAGATTTAACAAGAAAAGATTTCCTTTCCACCATCTTCTAGAATCAAAGTTCATCTGCTAAAAGAGAAGAACAAGGATTTTCGTATTCTTGTCATGATTGGGCATCATAAACACACTTTTCTAATTTGGGATACATGATATTCTTGCTCTGGTTTAATAGGAAAAGCTTTTCTTTTCACCATTTTCCTTAGAATCAAAGTTCATATGCTAAAGAGAGATGAACATGGATCTTCGTAATTATATCCATTCTGTTATTCTTTCAGCATCATAAAAACATTTTTTTATTAGGACACAAGATATTCGTGCTTTCGTTTGATAGGAAACGCTTCTCTTTCTACCATTTTCTATAGAAATAAAGTTTGTCCACCGAAAGAGATGGACATGTATTCTCAAAATTATATCCATTCTTTTCTTTATTCGACATCATAAACACATTTTCCTCATTAGGATACATGATATTGATGCTTTGAATTCGAAAGAAAAGCTTTTTTTCCAACATTTTTCCTAAAATCAAAGTTCGTTTACCAACAAATACGAGCATGGATTTTCATAATCAAAGTTCCTTTCCACCATTTTTGTCAAATCAAAGTTCATCACCAAAAAAGATGAACAAGGATTTTCACAAATATATTCATTCTTTTCATGACTCGACATTATAAACACACTTTCATTTTTTGGCTACATGATATTCTTGCTCTGGTTTAATAGGAAAAGCTTTTCTTTCCATCATTTTCCTTAGAACCAAAGTTCATCTACCAAAGAGAGATGAACATGGATTTTTATAATTGTATCCATTATGTTCTTCTTTTAGTATCATAAACACATTCTTCTCTTTGGGACACAGGATATTCATGTTTGGTTTAATAGGAAAAGCTTCTCTTTCCAACATTTTTATAGAACTAAAGTTCATCCTCCAAAAGAGATGAACATGTATTCTCATACTTATATCCGTTTTTCTCCTTATTTGACATCATAAACAGATTTTCCTCATTGGGATATATGATATTGATGCTTTGAATTCAAAGAAAACCTTTTCTTTCCAACATTTTACATTAAATCAAAGTTCATCCACCAAAAGAGATGAACATGGACATTTGTAATTATATCCATTGTATTCTTAATTGGCATCATAAACACGTTCTCTTCATTAGGAAAATGATATTGACACTTTGGTTTAACAAGAAATGCTTTTCCTTCCACCATTTTCCTCAAAATCAAAGTTCATCTGCCAAAAAAGATGAACATGGAATTTCATAATTTTATCTGTTCTTTTATTGATTGGGCATCATAAACATGTTCTCCTAGTTCGGATACTTGATATTGATGCTTTTGCTTTAACATGAAAAGTTTTTTGTTCCACCATTTTTTTGAAAATCAAAGTTCAATTGCAAAAAGAGGTGAACCTAGATTTTCATAACTATATCTATTCTTTTCTTTATTAGGCATCATAAACTCAGTCTCCTCAATAGGATGCATGATATTGATGTTTCGGTTTAATCAAAAATGCTTTTCATTCCACTATTTTTCATAGAATCAAAGTTCTTTTGCCAAATGAGACAAACATGGAATTTCATAATTTATCATTCTTTTACTAATTGGGCATCATAAACACATTCTCCTGGTTAGGATACATGATATTGATGCTTTGATTTAACAAAAAAGGCTTTTATTTCCATCGTTTTCCTTAAAATCAAAGTTTGTCTACCAAAAGAGACAAACTTGTATTTTCATAAACTATATCTATTCTTTTCGTAATTAGGCATCATAAGCTCAATCTTTTTATTGGGATACATGATATTGATGCCTTAGTTTAAAAAGAAAAGCTTTTCTTTCCACCATTTTTCATAAAATCAAAGTTCATCCACCGAAGAATACGAAATGGATTTTTCTTAATTATGCCTATTATTTTCATGAATGGGCATCATAAACACATTCTCCTCCTTGGGATACATGACATTGGTGCTTTCTTTAACAAAAACATGTTTTCTTTCCACTAGTTTTTATAGAATTAAAATTTATCCACCAAAAGTGATAAACAAGGATTTTCATAATTCTATCAATTTTTTTCAAGATTGGTCTTCAGAAACACATTCTCCTCACTAGTAAACATGATGTGGTGTTTTGGTTTCGCAAGAAAAGCTTTTCTCTCTAACATTTTTTTGTAAAATAAAAGTTCATCTGCCAAAATAGATGAACATGGATTTTTGAAATTATATCTATTCTTTTCTCGATTAGGCATCGTAAACTCATTCCTTTCATTGGGAAAAATGATATCGTTGCTTCGTTTAACAAGAAAAGCTTTTCTTTCCCCCTTTTTCTATAGAATCATCGTTCATCTACCAAAAGAGACAAACACAGAATTTTGTGATCATATCCATTCTTTTCATGATTGGGCATTGTAAACATTCTCCTCATTAAGGTACATGATATTTACGCTTTGGTTTAACAAGAGAAGCTTTTCTTTGCACCATTTTCATTAGAATCAAAGTTCATCAGCCAAAATAGATGGACAATGAATTTTTTAATCATTTTCGTTCTTTTCATATTGGGCACCATAAACATATTTTCCTCATTAAGATTAATGATATTGTGGCTTAGGCTTAACAAGAAAAGCTTTCCTTTTCACCATTTTCATAGAATCAAAGTTCATCCACTAAAAGAGACAAACAAAGATTTTGACAATTATGTCCATTCTTGTCATGATTAGCATCATAAACACACTCTTTTCATGGAGATACATGATATTTCTTGCTCTGGTTTAGCAGGAAAAGCTTTTATTTCCACCATTTTCCTTAAAATCAAAGTTTATCTTCCAAAGAGATACGAACAAAGATTTCCATAATTATATCTATTCTGTTCTTGATTCAACATCGTGAACACGTTCTTCTTATTAGGATATAGGATATTCATGCTTTGGTTTAATAGAAAAAGCTTCTTTTTCCATCATTTTCTATAGATTTAAAGTTTGTTCACCGAAAGAGGCAGACATGTATTCTCATAATGATGCCTATTCTTTTCTTTATTTAGATTATAAACACTTTTGCCTCATTGGAAAACATAATATTGATGCTTTGATTTTGAACGGAAAGCTTTTCTTTCTAATATTTTACATAGAATCAAAGCTCATCCACCAAAAAAATGAACATGGATGTTCATAATTATATCTATCCTATTCTTGATTGGCATCATGAACACGTTCTTCTCATTAAGAAAATGATATTGTGCTTTGGTTTAACAATAAAAGCTTCCTTTTCACCATTTTCTTTAAAATCAAAGGTCATCTACCAAAACAGATGAACATGGAATTTCATAATTTTATCCATTCTTTTACAAATCAGGCATCATAAATATATTCTTCTTATTAGGGTACATGATATTGATGCTTTGGTTTAACAAGAAAAGATTTTTTTCCACCATTTTCCTTAAAATCAAAGTCATTTACCAAAAGAGATGAACTTGGATTTTTGAAACTATATCTATTCTTTTCCTTATTAGGCATCATAAACTCAGTTACCTCATTGGGGTATAGGATATTGATGCTTTTATTTAATTGAAAATGCTTTTTATTCCATTAGTTTTCGTAGAATCAAAGTTCATCCACCAAAAGAGGTGAACATGGAACTTCATAAATCTACTTGTTCTTTTACTGATTAGGCATCATAAACACATTCTCCTCATTGGTATGCAAGATATTGATGCTTTGATTTGACAAGAAAAGCCTTTATTTTTACCACTTTGCTTAAAATCAATGTTCCTCTGCCAAAAGACATAAACTTGGAATTTCATAACTATATCCATTATTTTCCTTATTAAGCATCATAAACTCAGTCTCCTTATCGGGATACATGATATTGATGCCCTGGTCTAGCTAGAAATGCTTTTTATTCCACTATTTTTAGTAGAATCAAAGATAATCCCCCAAAAAAGATGAACATTGAATTTCATAATTCTACCCAGTTTTTACTAATAGAGCATCATAAACACATTCTCCTTATTGGGATGCATGATATTGATCATTTGGTTTAACAAGAAAAGCTTTTCTTTCCTTTATTTTCCTTAAAATTAAAGTTCATCTACCAAAGAGATGAACTTGGATTTTCGTAGCTATATATATTCTTTTCCTTATTGGGCATTATAAACTCACTCTCCTCATTAGGATACATGATATTGATGCTTCAGTTTAATTGGGAATGCGTTTCATTCCATTATTTTTCATAGAATCAAAGTTCATCACTAAAAGAGACGAACATGGATTTTCATAATTCTATCCATTCTTTTATTGATTATGCATCATAAACATATTTCCTTTTTGGGATAAATGATATAGATGCTTTGGTTTAACAAGAAAAGAGATAAACTTGGATTTCATAACTATATCTATTCTTTTCCTTATTAGGCATCACAAACTCAGTCTCTTCATTAGGATACTTGGTGTTGATGCTTCAGTTTAATCAAAAATGCTTTTTAATCCACTATTTTTCATAGAATCAAAGTTCATCTGCCAAAATTGACGAACATAAAATTTCATAGTTCTACCCATTCTTTCCTTAATTAGGCATCATAGACACATTCTCCACATTAGGATGTATGATATTGATGCTTTGGTATAATAAGAAAAGTTTTTCTTCCCATCATTTTTCTTAAAATCAAAGTTCGTCTATCAAAAGAGATGAACTTGGATTTTCATAACTATATCTATTCTTTTCCTCATTGGGCATCATCAACAGTCTTTACATTGAGACTGATGGTATTGATAATTCGATTTAACAAAAAATGCTTTTCATTCCACTATTTTTTGTAAAATCAAAGTTTATTCGGCAACAGAGATGAACATGGATTTTCATTAATTTTATACATTCTTTTACTGATCATTCATCATAAACATATTTCCTCTTTAGGATAAATCATATTGATGCTTTGGTTTAAAAAGAAAAGCTTTTGTTTTCACCATTTTCCTCAAAATTAATGTTCTTTACTAAAAGAGATAAACTTGGATTTTCATAACTATATCTATTCTTTTTCTTATTGGGCATCACAAACTCAGTCTCCTAATTGGGATGCATGATATTGATGCTTTAGTTTAATCAAAAATGGTTTTTATTCCATTATTTTTCATAGAATTAAAGTTTATCTGCCAAAAAAGATGAACATAGAATTTCATAATTCTACCCGCTCTTTTACCGATTGGGCATTATAAACACATTTTCTTCATTGGGATGTATGATATTGATGCTTTGGTTTAACAAGAAAAGTTTTTTGTTTCCACCATTTTCCTTAAAATTAAAGTTCATTTGCCAAAGATGATGAACTTGGATTTTCATAGCAATATCTATTCTTTTCCTTATTTGGCATCATAAACCTAGTCTCCTTATTGGGATATATGATATTAATGCTTCAGTTTAAACAAAAAATGCTTTTCATTCGACTATTTCTCGTAGAATCAAAGTTTATGCCCCAAAAGATGCAAGCATGGAATTTTGTAATTCTACCTATTCTTTTACTGATTGGGCATCATAAACATATTCTCCTCATTGGGTTGCATGATGTTGATGCTTTGATTTAACAAGAAAAGCTTTTATTTTCACCATTTTCTTTAAAATGAATGTTCGTTTGCTAAAAGAGATAAACTTGGATTTTCGTAACTATATCTATTCTTTTCATTATTGAGCATCATAAACTCAGTCTTCTCATTATGATACATGATATTGATGCTTTGGTTTAACCAAAAATGCTTTTTATTCCACTATTTTAGTAAAATCAAAGACAATCTGCCAAAAGAGATGAACATGAAATTTTATTATTCTACCCATTCTTTTACTGATTGGGCATCATAAACATATTCTCATTATTGGGATGCATGATATTAATGCTTTGGTTAAACAAAAAAAGCATTTTCTTTCAATCATTTTCCTAAAAATTAAGGTTCATCTACAAAAAGGATGAACTTGGATTTTCGTAACCATATCTATTTTTTTCCTTATTAGGCATCATAAACTCAGTCTCGTTGTTAGGATACAGGATATTGATGCTTTGGTTTAATAAAAAATGCTTTTCATTCCATTAGCTTTCGTAGAATCAAAGCTCATCCACCAAAAGAGATGAACATGAAATTTCATAATTCTACCCATTCCTGTACTATTGGGCAACATAAACACATTCTCTTTATTGGGATGTATGATAAAGATGCTTTGGTTTAAAAAGAAAAGCTTTTTTTTCCTCTATTTTCCTCAAAGTTAATGTTCATCTACCAAAAAAGATGAACATGGATTTTTGTAAGTATATCTATTCTTTTCCTTATTAGGCATCGTAAACTCACTCTCCTCATTGGGATACATGATATCGATACTTCAGTTTAACCAAATTTCATAAAGTTAAAGTTCATTAGCCAAAAGAGGTGAACATGGAATTTCATAATTCTACCCATTTTTTTTACTGATTGGGCATCATAAAGACATTCTCCTTATTAGGGTGCGTGATATTGATGCTTTAATTTAACAAGAAAAGTTTTTCTTTTCACCACTTCCTTAAAATCAATGTTCATCTGCCAAAAACAATAAACTTGGATTTTCATGGCTACATCTATTCTTTTCCTTATTGAGCATCATGAACTCAGTCTCCTTATTAGGATACATGATATTGAAGTTTTGGTTTAACTGAAAATGCTTTTTATTCCACTATTTTTAGTAAAATCAAAGATAATCCGCCAGAAAAGATGAACATGGAATTTTGTAATTCTACCCATTATTTTGTTGGTTGGGCACCATAAACACATTCTCCTTATTAGGATGCATGATACTAATGCTTTGATTTAACAGGAAAAGCTTTTCTTTCCACTATTTTCCTAAAAACTAAAGTTCGTCTGGGAAAAGGGATGAACTTGGATTTTGTAACTATATCTATTTTTTTCCTTATAGGGCATCATAAACTTAGTCTCCTCTTTGGGATAATGATATTGATGCTTCGGTTTAGTCAAAAATGCTTTTCATTCCATTATTTTTCGTAGAATCAAAGTTCACCTGAAAAAGAGACGAGCATGGAATTTCATAATTCTACACATTCCTTTACTAATTGGGCATCATAAACACATTATCTTTATTAGGATGCATTATATTGATTCTCTGGTTTAACAAGTAAAGTTTTTTTCTACCATTTTGTAAAACATTAAAGTTCGTCTGCCAAAAAAAATGAACATAGATTTTCGTGACTATATCAATTCCTTTCTTTATTGGGCATCACAAACTCAGTCTCCTTATGGAATACATAATATTGATGCTTCGATTTAACCAGAAATGCTTTTCATACCACTATTTTTTGTAGAATCAAAGTTCATCCGCCAAAAGAGACAAACATGGTTTTCATAATTATATCCATTATTCTACTAATTAGGCATCGTAAACACATTTGCTCTTTGGCATAAATGATATTATTGTTTTGGCTTAACAAGAAAAGCTTTTATTTTCAACATTTTCCTTAAAATCAATGTTCATCTGCCACAAAAGATAAACATGGATTTTCATAACTATATCTATTGTTTTCCTTATTGGGCATCACATACTCAGTCTCCTCATTAGGATACATGATATTGATGCTTTAGTTTAACTGGAAATGCTTTTTATTCTATTATTTTTCATAGAATCAAAGTTCATCTGCCAAAAGAGATGAACATGGATTTTTGTAATTCTACCCATTCTTTTATTGATTGGGCATCATAAACACATTATTTTTATTAGGATGCATGACATTGATGCTTTGGTTGAATAGGAAAAGTTTTTGTCAACCATTTTCCTTAAAATCTATGTTCATCTACCACAAAAGATAAACTTAGATTTTCGTAGCTATATCTATTCTTTTCCTTATTGGGCAACATAAATTTAGTCTTCTTAATGGGATACATGATGTTGATGCTTTGGTTTAACCAGAAAAGATTTTATTCCACTATTTTTAGTAGAATCAAAGACAATCTGCCAAAAGAGACAAACATGGAATTTCACAATTCTACCCATTCTTTTACTGATTGGGCATCATAAACATATTCTCCTTATGATATTAATGCTTTTGTTTAATAAGAAAAGCTTTTCCTTCTACCATTTTCTTAAAAATTAAAGTTTATCTGCGAAAAAGGATGAACTTAGATTTTCGTAACTATACCTTATTTTTTCCTTATTGGGCATCATAAACTTAGCCTCTTTATTAGGATACATGATATTAATGCTTCAGTTTAATTGAAAACATCATTCCATTATTTTTATAGAATCAAAGTTCATCCGCCAAATGAGATGAACATGGATTTTCATAATTCTTCTTTTACTGATTGGGCATCATAAACACATTTCCTCCATGGGATAAAAGATATAGATGCTTTGGTTTAACAATAAAAGCTTTTATTTTCACCATTTGCCTTAATATCAATGTTCACCTATTAAAAGAGATAAACATGAATTTTTGTAACTATACATTTTCTTTTCCTTATTGGGCATCCCAAACTTAGTCTTCTCATTAGGATACATGATTTTGATGCATCACTTTAACCAAAATTGCTTTTCATTCCACTATTTTTTTATAGAATCAAAGTTTAACTGCCGAAAAAGCCAAACATAGAATTTTGTAATTCTACCTCTTCTTTACTTATTGGGCATCATAAACACGTTCTCCTCATTGGGATACATGATATTGATGCTTTGGTTTAACAAGAAAAGCTTTTCTTTTCACCATTTTCCTTAAAATCAAAGTTCGTCTACCAAAAGAGATGAACTTGGATTTTCATAACTATATTTATTCTTTTCCTTGTTGGGCATCATAAACTCATTCTCCTCATTGGGATGCATGATATTGTTGCTTCAATTTAACCAATAATTCTTTTGATTCCACTATTTTTTGTAGAATCAAAGTTAATCCGACAAAAGTGACGGACATGGATTTTCATAATTTTATCCATTTTTTTACTAATTAGGCATCATAAACGCATTGTGTTTAGGATAAATGATATTGATGTTTTGGTTTAACAAAGAAAGCTTTTATTTTCACCACTTTTCTTAAATCAATGTTCATTTGCCAAAAAGGATAAACTTAGATTTTTGTAACTATATCTATTTTTTCCTTACTGGGCATCACAAACTCAGTCTGCTAATTGGGATACATGATATTGATGCTTTAGTTTAACCAGAAATGCTTTTCATTCCATTATTTTTTGTAGAATCAATGTTCATCGACGAAAAAATACGAAGATGGAATTTCATAATTCTACCTATTCTTTTATTGATTAGGCATCATAAACACATTCTCCTTATTGGGATGCATGATATTGATGCTTTGGTTTAACAAGAAATGCTTTTCTTTTTACCATTTTCCTAAAAATTAAAGTTTGTCTATGAAAAGGGGTGAACTTGGATTGTCATAACTATATTTATTTTTTCCTTCTTGGGTATCATAAATGGAGTCTCCTCATTGGGATGTATGATATTGATGCTTCAATGTAATTGAAAATGCTTTTCATTCCACTATTTTTGTATAATCAAAGTTTATCTACTAAAAGAGATGAACATGGATTTCATAATTTTACCCATTCCTTTACTATTAGGCAACATAAACACATTTTCTTTATTGGGATACATAATAAAGATGCTTTGGTTTAAAAAGAAAAGCTCTTCTTTCCTCCATTTTCCTTAAAATTAATCTTCATCTACCTAAAAAGATGAACTTGGATTTTCGTAAGTATATCTATTCTTTTCCTTATTAGGCATCATAAACTTAGTCTTCTCATTAGGATACATGATATTGATGCTTTGGTTTAGTCAAAAATGCTATTTATTCCACCTTTTTTTCGTAGAGTCAAAGTTCATTAACCAAAAGAGGCGAACATGGAATTTCATAATTCTACCTATTCTTTTATTGATTGGGCATCATAAACACATTCTCCCTATTGAGGTACATGATATTGATGCTTTAATTTAACAACAAAAGCTTTTATTTTCACCACTTTCCTTAAAATCAATGTTCGTCTGCCAAAAAAGATAAGCTCGAATCGTCGTGACTACCTATATTCTTCTCCTTGTTGAGCATCAGAAGCTTAGTCTCCTCATTAGCATACATGATATTAATGCTTTGGTTTAACCAAAAAAGCTTTTTATTCCACTATTTTTAGTATAATCAAAGATAATCTGCCAAATGAGACGACCATGGAATTTTGTAATTCTACCTATTATTTTACTAGTTGGGCACCATAAACACATTCTTTTTATTGGAATGCATGATATTAATGCTTTGGTTTAACAAGAAAAGCTTTTCTTTTCACCATTTTCCTAAAATTAAAGTTCATCCAGGAAAAGGAATGAACTTGGATTTTCATAACTATATCTATTTTTTTCCTTATTGGGCATCATAAATTTAGTCTCCTCTTTGGGATTAGCATATTGATGCTTTGGTTCAGTTGAAAATGCTTTTCATTCCATTATTTTTTGTAGAATTAAAGTTCATCTGTGAAAAGAGACGAGCATGGAATTTCATAATTTTACCCATTCCTTTACTAATTAGGCATCACAAGCACATTTTCTTTATTGGGATCAATGATATTAAAGCTTTGATTTAACAAGAAAAGTTTTTTTCTACCATTTTCTAAAAAATTAAAGTTCGTCTGCCAAAAAAGATGAACAAGGTTTTTCGTAACTATATCTATTATTTTCCTTATTGAGCATCATAAACTCAGTCTAGTCGTTTGGATACATGATATTGATGCTTTGGTTTAATCGAAAATGCTTTTCATTCCACTATTTTTTTGTAGAGTCAAAGTTTATTAGCCAAAAGAGGCAAACATGGGATTTTGTAATTCTACCTATTCTTTTACTGATTGGGCATTATAAACACATTCTCCTCATTGGGGTGCATGACATTAATGCTTTGGTTTAACAAGAAAATCTTTTCTTTTCACTATTTTCCTTCAAATCAATGTTTGTCTACCAAAAGAGATAAACTTGGATTTTCATAGCTATATCTATTCTTTTCCTTATTGGGCATCACAAACTCAGTCCCCTTATTGGATACATAATATTGATCCTTCGGTTTAACCAGAATTGCTTTTCATTCCACTATTTTTCGTAGAATCAAAGTTCATCCATAAAAAGAGACAAACATGGTTTTCATAATTATATCCATTCTTTTACTAATTAGGCATTGTAAACACATCTCCTCTTTGGGATAAATGATACTGATGTTTTGGTTTAAAAAGAAAAATTTTTATTTTCACCATTTTCCTTAAAATTAATGTTTGTCTGCCATAAAAGATAAACATGGATATTTGTAACTATATCTACTTTTTTCCTTATTAGGCATCACATGCTCGTCTCTTCATTTTGATACATAATATTGATGCTTTAATTTAACCAAAAATGCTTTTCATACCATTATTATTCGCAGAATCAAAGTTCATTTGCCCAAAGAGATGAACATGGAATTTTGTGATTCTACCCATTCTTTTACTGATTGGGCATCATAAACATATTCCCCTCATTAGGATGCATGATATTGATTCTTTGGTTGAGCAAGAAAAGTTTTTCTTCACTATTTTCCTTAAAATCAATGTTCGTTTGCCACAAAAAATGAACTTGGGTTTTCGTAACTATGTCTATTTTTTTCCTTATTGGGCATCATAAACTTAGTCTTTTTATTGGGGTACATGATGATGATGCTTTGGTTTAACCGAAAATGCTTTTATTCCACTATTTTTAGTAGAGTCAAAGACAATCTGCGAAGAGAGATAAACATGGAATTTCGTAATTTTACCCATTCCTTTACTGATCAGGCATCATAAACACATGCTCCTTATTGGGATGCATTAGGAAGCATGATATTGGTGCTTAGTTTAACAAGAAGAGCTTTTCCTTCCATTGTTTTCTTAAAAAATAAAGTTCATCTACAAAAAGGGATGAACTAGATTTTTGTAAATATATTTATTTTTTCCCTATTAGGCATCATAAACTCAATCTCTTCATTAATTGAAAATGCTTTTCATTCCACTATTTTTTTTAGAATCAAAGTTCATTCGCCAAATGAAATGAACATGGATTTTCTTAATTCTATCTATTCTTTTATTGATTACGCATCATAAACACATTTCCTTCATGGGATAAAAAGATATAGATGCTTTGGTTTAACAAGAAAAACTTTTATTTCCACCATTTTCCTTAAAATCAATGTTCGTCCGCTAAAAAAGATAAATTTGAATTTTTGTAATTATACCTATTTTTTCCTCATTGGGCATCCCAAACTTTGTCTCCTCATTAGAATACATGATTTTGATTCTTCACTTTAACCAAAATTTCTTTTCATTCCACTAATTTTTGTAGAATCAAAGTTCAGCTGCCAAAAAAGGTGAACATGGAGTTTCGTAATTCTACCTATTCTTTTTTAGATTGGGCATCATAAACACGTTCTTCTCATTGGGATGCATGATATTGATGCTTTGGTTTAACAAGAAAAGCTTTTATTTCCACCATTTTCCTTAAGATCAAAGTTCATCTGCTAAAAGAGATGAACTTGAATTTTCATAACTATATCTATTCTTTTCTTTATTGGGCATCGTAAACTCAGTCTCTTCATTGGGATGCATGATATTGATGCTTTAATTTAACCGAAAATGTTTTTTATTCCACTATTTTTTGTAGAATCAAAGTTCATCCACCAAGAGTGATGAACATGGATTTTCATAATTCTATGCATTCTTTTATTAATTAGGCATCGTAAAAATATTTCCTCTTTAGGATAATTGATATTGATGTTTTGGTTTAACATGGAAAGCTTTTATTTTAACCATTTTTCTTAAAATAAATGTTCATTTTCCAAAAGAGATAAATGTATATTTTTGTAACTATTCCTATTCTTTTCCTTATTGGGTATCATAAACTCAGTCTACTAATTAGGATACATGATATAGATGCTTTAGTTTAACCAGAAATGCTTTTCATTCCATTATTTTTTGTAGAATTAAAGTTCATCCATGGAAAGAGATGAACATGGAATTTCATAATTCTACCCATTCTTTTGCTGATTTGGCATCATAAACATATTCTCCTTATTGGGATGCATGATATTGATGCTTTGGTTTAAGTAAAAAAAGCTTTTTTTTTCACCATTTTGCTAAAATTAAAGTTCGTCCATGAAAGGGGATGAACTTGGATTGTCGTAACTATATCTCTTCCTTTTTTCTTTTTGGGCAGCATAAATGGAGTCTTCTCACTACGATGCATGATATTAATACTTTGGTTTAATCAAAAATGCTTTTCATTCCACTATTTTTTGTAGAATTAAAGTTTATCTACTAAAAAGGACGAACATGGATTTTAATAATTATATCCATTATTTTACTGATTAGGCATCATAAAGACATTTCCTCTTTGGGATAAATGATATTGATGCTTTGATTTAACAAGAAAAACTTTTATTTTCACCATTTTCCTTATAATAAATGTCCATTTGCCAAAAGGGATAAACTTGGATTTTCATAGCCATATTTATTCTTCTCCTTATTAGGCATCATGAACTCAGTCTCTTAATTAGGATACGTGATATTAATGCTTCAGTTTAACAAGAAATGCTTTTCATTTCATAATTTTTTGTACAATCAAAGTTTACCCCCAAAAGAGATGGATAAGGAATTTCATAATTCTACCTATTCTTTTACTGACTGGGCATCATAAACACATTTTCTTTATTGGGATGCATGACATTGATGCTTTGGTTTGATAAGAAAAGCTTTTCTTTTCACCATTTTTCTTAAAATCAATGTTCATCTACTAAAAGAGACGAACTTGGATTTTTGTAACTATATCTATTCTTTTCCTTGTTAAGCATCATAAACTCAGTCTCCTCATTTGGATGCTTGATATTGATGCTTTTGTTTAACCAAAAATGCTTTTCATTCCACTATTTTTCATAGAATCAAAGTCCATCCGTCAAAAGAGATGATCATAGATTTTAATAATTCTATCCATTTTTTTACTGATTAAGCTTCATAAATACATTTCCTTGTTAGGATAAATGATACTGATGCTTTGTTTAACAAGAAAAGCTTTAATTTTTGTCATTTTCCTTAAAATCAATGTTCGTCTGCCAAAAAAGCTAAACTTGGATTTTCATAGCTATATCTATTCTTTTCCTTATTGGGCATCAAAAAATCAGTCTCCTTATTAGATACATTATATTGATGCTTTAGTTTAACCGGAAATGCTTTTCATTCCGTTATTTTTTTGTAGAATCAAAGTTTGTCAATGAAAAAAGATGAACATGGAATTTCATAAATTCTACCCATTCCTTTACTGATTTGGCATCATAAACACATTCTCTTTATTGGGATGCATGATATTGATGCTCTGGTTGAATGAGAGAAGGTTTTTTTTCCATCATTTTCCTTAAAATTAAAGTTCGTTTGTCAAAAGAGATGAACTTAGATTTTCATAACTATATCTATTATTTTCCTTATTGGGCATCATAAACTTAGTCTCCTTATTATGATATATGATATTAATGCTTCGGTTTAACTTAAAATGCTTTTCATTTGACTATTTTTCATAGAATCAAAGTTCATCCTCCAAAAGAGGCAAATATGGAATTTTGTTATTCTACCTATTCTTTTACTTATTGGATATGATAAACACATTCTCCTCATTGGGGTCATGATATTGATGCTTTGATCTAACAACAAAAGCCTTTTATTTCACTATTTTTTTCCTTAAAATCATTGTTTGTCTGCTAAAAAAGATAAGACTTGGTTTTTCGTAACTCTATTTATTTTTTTCCTTATTGAGCATCATAAACTTAGTCTCTTCATTCAGATACATGATATTGATGCTTCAGTTTAACCGAAAATGCTTTTCATTCCACTATTTTTTGTAGAATCAAAGTTCATCCACCAAAAGAGGCGAAAATGGATTTTCATAATTCTATCCATTCTTTTACTAATTAGGCATCATAAACACATTTCCTCTTTGGATTAAATGATATTGATGTTTTGGTTTAACAAGAAAACTTTCATTTTCACCATTTTCTTTAAAATCATTATTTGTCTGCCACAAAAGATAAACATGGATTTTCGTAACTATATCTATTCTTTTCCTTATTGGGCATCACAAACTTAGTCTCCTCATTGGGATACATTATATTGATGCTATAGTTTAACTAGAAATGCTTTTCATTCTATTATTTTTTTGTAGAATCAAAGTTCATCTGCCAAAAAAGATGAACATGTAATTTCGTAATTCTACCCATTCCTTTACTGATTAGGCATGATAAACAAATTCTCTTTATTGGGATGCATGATATTGATGCTTTGGTTCAACAGGAAAATTTTTTTTTACACCATTTTCCTTAAAATTAAAGTTCATCTACTAAAAGAGATGAACCTAGATTTTCGTAACTATATCTATTCTTTTCCTCATTGGGCATCATTAACTTAGTCTTTTTATTGTGATGCATGATGTTAATGCTTTGGTTTAACTGGAAATAGTTTTATTCCACTATTTTTAATAGAATTTAAAACAATCTACCAAAAGAGATGAACATGGAATTTTATAATTCTACCTATTTTTTTACTAATTGGGCATCATAAGCACATTCTCTTTAATAGGATGCATGATATTGATGCTTTGGTTTAACAAGAAAAGCTATTTTTTTCACTATTTTCCTAAAAATTAAAGTTCATTTGTGAAAGGGGATAAACTTAGATTTTCGTAACTATATCTATTTTTTTCCTTATTGGGCATCGTAAACTCAGGCTTTTCATTGGGATACATGATATTGATGCTTAGTTTTAATCAAAAATGCTTTTCATTCCACTATTTTTCGTAGAATCAAAGTTCATCCGCTAAAAGAGACGAAATGGATTTTCATAAATCTATCCCTTCTTTTACTGATTAGGCATTATAAACACATTTCCTCCACGAGATAAAAGATATTGATGCTTTGGTTTGACAAGAAAAGCTTTTATTTTCACCATTTTCCTTAAGATCAATGCTCGTCTGTTAAAAGAGATAAACTCGAATTTTGTAATTATATCCATTCTTTTCCTTATTGGGCATTATAAACTCAGTCTCCTCATTAGGATACATGATTTTGATGCTTCACTTTAATCGAAATTGCTTTTCATTCCACTTTTTTCAAAGAATCAAAGGTGAACATGGAATTTCATAATTCTACCTATTCTTTTACTGATTGGGCATCATAAACATATTCTCCTCATTCAGATGCATGATATTGATGTTTTCGTTTAACAAGAGAAACTTTTATATTTACTATTTTCCTTAAGATCAATGTTCATCTGCCAAAAGAGATAAACGTAGATTTTCATAACTATATCTATTCTTTTCATTGGGATACATGATATTGATGCTTTGGCTTAACAAGAAAAGCTTTATTTACACCATTTTCCTTAGAATTAAAGTTTGTCTGCCAAAAGAGATGAACTTGGATTCTCTTAATTATATCTATTCTTCTCTTGATTGGGCATTATAAACATGCTCTCCTCTTTAGGATGCATGATATTGATGCTTTGGTTTAACATGAAAAGCTTTTCCTTCCACCATTTCTCGTAGGATCAAAGTTCATCTACTAAAAGAGATGAACATGGATTTTTGTAATTCTATCCATTCTTATTGACTAGGCATCATAAACACATTCTCCTCAATGGGATATATGATATTGATGCATTAGTTTAACATGAAAAGGTTTTTTTTACCATTTTTGATAGAATTAAAATTTATCATCAAAAGTGATGAACATTAATTTTTGTAATTATATCCTTTCCTCTCATGATTGGGATCATAAACACATTGTTTTCATTGGGAAACATGAAATTGGTGCTTTGGTTTTGCAAGAAAAGCATTTTTTCCAACATTTTCCATGGAATCAAAGTTTGTCTGGCAATGAAGATGAACATGGATTTTCATAATTATATCCTCTTTATTCTTGATTAGGCATCATAAATGCATTTTCCTAGTTGGAAAAAATGATATTGATACTTTCGTTTAATAGGAAAAGTTTTTCTTTCTAGCATTTTTCATAGAATCATAGTTCGTCTGGTTAAAGACACAAACATGAAATTTTGTAATCACATTCGTTCTTTTCATAAGTAGGCATCATGAACATATTCTTCTCATTAGGATACATGATATTGATGCTTTGGCTTAACAAGAAAAGCTTTTTTTTCTGCCATTTTTCTCAGAATCAAAGTTCATTTGCAAAAAAAGATGAATATAGACTCCCACAATTATATCCATTCTTTTCATGATTAGGCATCATAAACACATTCTCCTCATTGGGATACATGACATTAGTGCTTTGGCTTAACAGGAAATGCTTTTCCTTCCATCATGTCCTTAGAATCAAAGTTCGTTTGCCAAAAAAGATGAACATGGAATTTTGTAATTATATTCATTCTTTTCATGATTGGGCATCATAAGCAAATTCTCCTCACTAGAATATATGATATAGATGCTTTGGTTTAACAAGAGAATCTTTTTTGTAAACCATTTTTTGTAGAATCATAGTTTATCAGCCAAAAGAGACAAACATGGATTCTCATAATTATATCCATTCTTTTCATGATTGGGCATCATAAACACATTTCCTTCTCAGGATACATGATATTGATGCTTTTGTTTAACAGGAAAAGCTTTTTTTTCCCTCCACGTTCCTTAGAATCAAAGCTTGTTTGCCAAAAGAGATAAACTTGGGTCTTCATAACTATGTCTATTCATTTATTGATTGGGTATCATAAACATAGTCTTGCCATTGGGATGCATGATATTGAGGCTTTGGTTTAACAGGAAAAGCTTTTCTTTCCACTATTTTTCATAGAATCAATGTTCATCTGCCAAAAGAGATGAACATCAATTTTCATAATTCTATCCACAATTTTCATAAACACATTCTCGTCATTGTGATACATGATGTTGATTCCTTGTTTTAACATGAAAAGCTTTTCTTTTGACCATTTTTCATAAAATCAAAGTTGAACTACTAAAAAAGATGAACATGGATTTTCATAATTATGACCATTCTTTTCTTGATTGAGCATCATAAACATATTCTCCTTTTTAGGAGACATGATAGTGATGCTTTGATTTAACAAGAAAAGCTTTTTTTTCCTCTAGTTCATCCACCAATAGAGATGAACATGGATTCTCATAATTATATCCATTTTTCATGATTGGGCATCATAAACACATTTTCCTCATTTGGATATGTGATATTTTTGTTTTTGTTTAACAAGAAAAGCTGTTTTTTCCTCCATTTTCCTTAGAATCAAAGTTTGTCTACCAAAAGAGATGAACTTGTGTTTTCATAATAATACCTCTTCGTTTCATGGTTGGGCATCATAAACACAGTCCCTTCATTAGGATACATGATATTGATGCTTTTCTTTAACATGAAAAACTTTTC
This sequence comes from Adansonia grandidieri, assembly GCA_038382065.1. Classification (NCBI taxonomy): domain Eukaryota; kingdom Viridiplantae; phylum Streptophyta; class Magnoliopsida; order Malvales; family Malvaceae; genus Adansonia; species Adansonia grandidieri. The sequence continues at coordinate 3,168,021 of JBBYHK010000016.1, read as the reverse complement.
TTTCTACCATTTTTTTATAGAATCAATGTTCATCATCCAAAAGAAATGAATGTGGATTTTTTCATAATTCTATCCATTTTTTTACTGATTGGGCATTATAAACACATTCTCCTTATTGTGATACATGATATTGATACCTTGCTTTAATAAGAAAAGCATTTCTTTCCATCATTTTTTGTGAAATAAGTTCAATTGCCAAAAGAGATGAACATGGATTTTCATAATTATATCCATTCTTTTCATGATTAGGCTTCATAAACACATTCTCCTTTTTGGCATACATGATATTAATGCTTTGGTTTAACAAGAACAGTTTTCTCTCCACCATTTCCCATAAAATTAAAGATCATTTGCCAAAAAAGAGAAACATGGATTCTCATAATTATATCCATTATTTTCCTAATTCGTCATCATAAACATATTCCCCTCATTGGGATACATGATATTGATGCTTTGGTTTAACAAGAAAAACTCTTCTTTCTACCTTTTTTCGTAGAGCCAAAGTTCATCCTCCAAAAAATATGAACATGGATTTTCATAAGTACACTTATTATTTTCATGATTGGGCATCATAAACACATTCACCTCCTTGGGATATAGGATACTGATGCTTTGGTTTAAAAAAAAAAAGCTTTTTTTTCCACCATTTTCCATAGAATCATAGTTCATCTACTAAAAGACATGAACATAGACTCTCATAATTATATCCATTTTTTTCTTGATTTGGCATCATAAGCACATGCACCTTATTAGGATACAAGATATTGATGCTTTGGTCTAATAAGAAAAGCTTTTATTTCCACCATTTTCCTTAGAATCAAAGTTTATCTTCCAAAACAGATGAACATGGATGCTCACAATTATAACCATTCTTTTCGTGATTTGGCATCATAAACATATTTTCCTCATTAGGATACATGATATTGATGCTTTAGTTTAACAAGAAAAGCTTTTCTTTCCACCATTTTCCTTAGAATCATAGTTCATCTGTCAAAAGGGACAAACATAGATTCTTATAATTATATCCATTCTTTTATGATTGGGTACAATAAACATATTTTCCTCTTTGGATACACGATATTGATTTTCTTTGTTTAAAAAGAGAAGCTTTTATTTCCACCATTTTCCTCGGAATCAAAGTTTGTCTACCAAATAAATGAACTTCGGTTTCCATAATTATATCTATACTTTTAGTGATCGGGCATCATAACCACAGTTTCCTCATTGGGATATATGACATTGTTGCTTTGGTTTAACAAGAAAAGCTTTTGTTTCTGCCATTTTCCTTAGAATCATAGTTCATCCACCAAAAGAGTTGAACATGGATTCTTATAATTATACTGATTCTTTTCTTGATTTGGCATCATAAACACATTCTTTTCATTGGGATACATGGTATTGATGCTTTGGCTTAATAAGAGAAGCCTTTCTTTTCACCATTTTCTTTAGAATCAAAGTTCATCTGCCAAAAAAGGTGAACATAAATTCCCACAATTGTATCCATTACTTTCGTTAATGGGAATCATAGCACATTCTCCTCCTTAGGATATATGACAATAATGCTTTGGCTTAACAAGAAACACTTTTCTTTCTACCATTTCCTTAGAATCAAAGTCATCTACCAAAATAGACAAACATGGAGTTTTGTAATCATATTCATTCTTTTCATGATTAGGCATCATAAACAAATTCTCCTCATTGTGATACATAATGTTAATGCTTTAGTTTAACAAGAGAAGCTTTTTTTCCACCATTTTCTATGGAATCATAGTTCATCCGTCAAAGAAGACAAACATCGATTTTTGTAACTATATTCATTTTTCTCTTGATTGGGCATCATAAACACATTCTTTGCATTGGGCTATATGATATTGATGCTTTAGCTTTGCAAGAAAAGCTTTCCTTTCTAAAATTTTACGTAGAATCAAAGTTTGTCCACCAAAAGAGCTGAACATGGATTTTTGCAATTATATTCATTATTTTCTTGATTTGGCATCATAAACACCTTTTCCTAGTTAGGATACATGATATTGATGCTTTGGTTTAACAAGAAAAACTTTTCTTTCCACCATTTTCCATAGAATCAATGTTCGTTCGCTAAAGGAGACGAATATGGTTTTTTATAATTATATCCATTCCTTTCTTGATTGGGCATCGTAAAACATTCTACACATTGGGATACATGACTTTAATGCTTTGGTTTAACAAGAAAAGCTTTTCTTTCCACTGCTTCCCTTAGAATCAAACTTCATTTGTGAAAAGAAATGGACATGGATTCTCATAATTATCCACTCTTTTCTTTATTCGACATCATAAAACATTTTCCATATTAGTATTCATGATATTGATGTTTTAGTATAATAGAAAAAAGCTTTTTTTTTTCCAAAATCATAGTTCGTTCTCCAAAAGAGACGAACATGGATTCTCATAACTATATCCACTATTTTCATCATTTGGCATCATAAACATATTCTTCTCGTTGGGACTCACGACATTGATGCTTTGGTTTAATAAAAAAAGCTTTTCTTTCCACCATTTTGTGTAAAATCAAACTTCTTGTGCCAAATGAGATGAACAACGTAATTATATACATTCTTTTCATGATTAGGCATCGTAAACACATTCTTCTTTTTTGGATGCATAACATTGATGCTTTGGTTTAACAAGAAAAGCTTTTCTTTCAAGCATTTTTCGTTTGCAAACAGAGATGACCATGGATTTTTGAAATTATATCCATTCTTTTAGGATTGGCATCATAAACACATTCTCTTTATTTGGATACATGATATTGATGCTTTGGATAAACAAGAAAGACTTTTCTTTCCATCATGTTTTATGGAATAAAAGTTCATTTGCGAAAAGAGATGAACATTGATTTTCATAATTATATCCATTCCTTTCAAGATTTGGTAACATAAACACATTCTTCTTATTACGATACATGATATTGATGCTTTAATTTAACAAGAAAAAATTTTCTTTCCACTATTTTCTATAGAATCAAGGTTCACCGACCAAAAAAGATGAACATGGATTCTTGTAATTATATCCATTCTTTACATAATTAGGCATTGTAAACACATTCTTCTCATTTGAATACAAGGTATTAATGCCTTGGTTTATCAAGAAAAACTTTTCTTTTAGCCATTTTTGTAGAATTAAAGTTTATTCGCCAAATAAGACGAACATGGATTTCATAATTATATCTATTCTTTGCAAGAATGGGCATCATAAACACATTCTCTTCATTAGGTTAGATGGCATTAATGCTTTGGTTTAACAAGAGAAGCTTTTCTTTTTGTCATTTTCCTTATAATCAAAGTTCATTTACCAAAAGAGACGAACATGGATTCTCATAATTATGTCCATTCTTTTCCTGGTTCGACATTATAAAAGCATTCCCCTTATTTAGATATATGGTATTATGCATTGCTTTTACAAGAAAAACATTTCTTTTCACCATTTTTTGGAGAATCAAAGCCCATCCGCCAAAAGTGATGAACGTGCATTTTCGTAACTATATCTAATTTTTTATGATTGGACATTATAACCTTATTCTCCTCATTGGGATACATGATATTGATGCTTTGCTTTAAAAGAAAAGCTTTTCTTTCCACCATTTTTTGTAGAATCAAAGTTCATTCACCAAATGAGAGAAATATGGATTTTCATAATTATACACATTCTTTTCTCGATTAGGTAGCACAAACACTTTCTCCTCATTGGGATCCATGATACTGATGCTTTGGCCTCACAAGAAAAGCTTTACTTTCCACCATTTTATGTAGAATCAAAGTTCATTCACCAAAAGAGATAAACATGGATTCTTGTGATTATATCTATTCTTTTCTTGATTGGGCATCATAAATACATTATCCGCATTAAGATACATGATATTAACTCTTTAGTTTGACAAAGAAAGCTTTTTTTTCCATCATTTTCCATAAAACCATAGTTCATTTGGCAAAGGAGATGGACATGGATATTCATAATTATATCCATCATTTTCTTAGTTGGCATCACAAATACATTATTCTCATTGGGGTACATGGCATTGATGCTTTAGTTTAACAAGAAAAGTTTCCTTTACACCATTTTTTGGAGAATCAAAGTTTATTAGCCAAAAGATAGCAGCATGGATTTTCGTAATTATATCCATTCTTTTCTTGATTGGGCATCATAGACATTCTTTTCATTGAAATGCATGACATTGAAACCTTGGTTTAACAAGGAAAGCTTTCCTTTTGACCATATTCCTTAGAATCATGGTTCATTCGTCAAAAAAAATGAACATCGATTTTCATAGCTATATCCATTCTTTTCTTGATTGGGCATTATAAACACATTTGCCGTATTGGAATACATTATATTAGTGCTTTGGCTTTGCAAAAAAACCTTTTCTTTCCAACATTTTACATAGAATCAAAGTTTGTCTGTCGAAAGAGATGAACATGGATTTTTGCAATTATATCCATTCTTTTCTTAATTGGGCATCATAAACACATTTTCCTCTTTATGATACATGATATTGATGCTTTGGTTTAACAAAAAAAGGTTTTCTTTCCACCATTTTCCATAGAATGAAAGTTCATCCGCTAAAAGAGACAAACATGGTTTTTTCTAATTATATATATTCTTTTCCTATTTAGGCATCGTAAAGCATTCTTCTCATTGAAATACATGACTTCAATGCCTTGGTTTAACAAGAAAGCTTTTCTTTCCACCATTTTCCATAAAATCCAAGTTCGTCTATGAGAAAAGATCAACACGGATTCTTATAATTATATCCCTTTTTTTCTTCATTTGGTTTCATAAACAAATTCTCCTTATTAGGATTCATGATATTGATGCTTTGGTTTAACAGGAAAAGCTTTTCTTTCAACCATTTTCCATAGTATCAATGTTCATCAGCCAAAAAAGACGAACATGGTTTTTTGTAATTATATCTATTCTTTTCCTGATTGGGTATTATATCTATTCATTTGCGAAAAGAGACAAACATGGATTCTCATAATTATATCCACTCTTTTCTTCAAAAAGCATCATAAGCACATTCTCTATATTTAGATTCATTGTATTAATGCTTTGGTATAAAAATAAAAGTTTTTTGTTCCATCACTTTTCATAGAATCAGAGTTCATTTGCCAGAAGAAATGAACATGGATTCTCATAATTATATCCACTATTTTCTTCATTTGGCGTCATAAACACATTATCCTTATCGGGATTCATGACATTGATGCTTTGGTTTAACAAGAGAAGCTTTTCTTTCCACCATTTTTTGTAGAATCAAAGCTCATCCACCAAATAAGATGAACAATGATTTTCGTAACTAAATCCATTCTTTTGATGATTAGGCATCGTAAACACATCCTTCTTATTTTGAAACGTAATAATGATGTATTTGTTTAGCAAGAAAAGATTTTCTTTCAAGCATTTTTTATTTGTAGAAAGAGACGAATATAAATTTTCAAATTATATCCATTCTTTTTAGGATTGGGCATCATAAACACATTCTTTTTATTTGGTACATGACATCAATGCTTTGGCTGAACAAGAAAGGCTTTTCTTTCCACTATTTTTTGCAGAATAAAAGTTCATCTACCAACAAAGATAAACATTGATTTTCATAATTATATCCATTTTTTTAAGATTTGGAACATAAAAACACTTTACTTATTGCGATACATGATATTGATGCTTTAATTTAACAAGAAAAGCTTTTATTTCCACCAATTTCTGTAGAATCAAAATTCAACCACCAAAAAAGATGAACATGGATTTTTGTAATTATATCTATTCTTTACCAGATTGGGCATCCTAAACACATTCTCCTCATTAGGATACATGTTATTGATGCTATGGTTTATCAAGAAAAACTTTTCTTTCTGCCATTTTTCATAGAATTAAAGTTTATCCACCAAATAAGAAGAACATAGATTTTCATAATTATATCTATTCTTTGCAAGAATGGGCATCATAAACACATTCTTGTCATTAAGACACATAACACTAATGCTTTGGTTTAACAAGAAAACCTTTTTTTCTACCATTTTCCTTTAAATTGATAATGAAAGAGATAAACATGGATTCTCATAATTATGTCTATTCTTTTCCTGGCTCGGCATTATAAATGCATTCTCTTCATTTGGATACATGGTATTATTCTTTGCTTTAATAGGAAAAGAATTTCTTTCTACCATTTTTTGGAGAATGAAAGCCAATCCATCAAAAAAGATGGATGTGGATTTTCGTAACTATATCTATTCTTTCCCTAATTGGGCATCTTGAACACATTCTCCTCATTGGGATACATGATACTAATGCTTTGGTTTAGCAAAAAAAATCTTTTCTTTCCACCATTTTCGTAAAATCAATGTTCATTCACTAAATGAGATGAGCATGGATTATCATAATTATATCTAGTTTTTCTCGATTGGGCATTACAAACAGATTTTCCTCATTGAGATAAATGATATTGATGCTTTGGCCTAGCAAGAAGAGCTTTTCTTCCCAACATTTTATTTAGAATCGAAGTTCATTTTCCAAGAGAGATGAACATAGATTTTTGCAATTATATCCATTCTTTTCTTCATTGGGTATCATAAATATATTCTACTCATTAGGATACATGATATTAATACTTTCGTTTAACAAGGAAAGCTTTTCTTTCTACCATTTTCCTTAAAACCATAGTTTATCTAGCAAAACAAATGAACATGGATTTTCATAATTATATCCATTCTATTCTTGATTGGGCATCACAAACACATTCTCCTCATTAGGGAACATGACATTGATGCTTAAGTTTAACAATAAAAGCTTTCTTTTACACTAAATTTTATGGGGTCAAAGTTCGTTAGCCAAATGAGACAAAAAAGGATTTTCATAATTATATCCATTCTTTTCCTGATTGGGCATCATAAACACATTCTCTTCATTAGGATACATGACATTGATTCTTTGGTTTAATAGGAAAAGCTTTTCTTTCAACCATTTTTCTTAGAATCATAGTTCATCCACAAAAAAAGTCAAACATCAATTTTCATAACTATATCCATTTTTCTCTTGATTGGGCATCATAATCACATTCGTCATATTGGGATATATGATATTGATGCTTTGGCTTTGCAAGAAAAGCTTTTCTTACCAACAATTTATGTAGAATTAAAGTTCGTTCTCCAAAAGAGATGAACATGGATTTTCACTATTATATCCATTCTTTTCTTGATTAGGCATAAAAAACACATTTTCTTCACTGGGATACATGATATTGATTCTTAGGTTTAACAATAAAAACTTTTTTCCACCATTTTTCATAGAATCAAAGTTCGTCTACCAAAGGAGATGAATATGGTTTTTTGTTATTATATCTATTCTTTTCCTAATTAGGTATCATAAAACATTCTGCTCATAAGATATATGACATTAATGCCATGGTTTAACAAGAAAAGCTTTTCTTCCCACCATTTTTCTTAGAATCCAAGTTCATCTATGAAAAGAGACAAGCATGGATTCTCATAATTATATACCATCTTTTTCTTCATTCAGCATCATAAACAAATTCTCCTTATTGGGATTCGTGATATTGATGCTTTGGCTTAAGAAGAAAAGCTTTTCATTCCACCATTTTACGTATAACCAGAATTCCTCTACCAAATGATATGAACAAGGATTTTCATAATTAATATCTATTTTTTTCATGATTGGGCATCATAAACAAATTCTTTTTATTTGGATACAATATATCGATGACTTGGTTTACAAAGAAAAGATTTTCTTTCAAGCATTTTTCATAGAATTGTAGTTCTTTGACAAAAAGTGACAAACATGGATTTTCAAAATTATATCCACTCTTTTCGGGATTAGGCATCATAAACACTTTCCCTTCACTTGGATACATAATATGGATGCTATGGATAATCAAGAAAGGCTTTTCTTTCCACCATTTTTTGTAGAATCAAAGATTATCCACCAACAAAATGAACATGGAGATCCGCAATTATATCTATTCTTTTCATGATTGGGCATCATAAACAAATTCTTCTTATTGCGTTACATGATATTTATGCTTTGGTTTAAGAAAAAAAGCTTTTTTGTCCACCATTTTCTATAGAATCAAAGTTCATCCACTAAAAGAGATGAACATGGATTTTCGTATTTATATCCATTCTTGGCAAGAATGGCATCATACACACATTCTCCTCATTGCGTTACATGGCATTAATGCTTTGGTTTAACAAGAAAGCTTTTCTTTATGCCATTTTCCTTAGAATCTAAGTTCATCTGCCAAAAGAGATGAACATGGATTCTTATAATTATATCCATTCTTCTCTTGATTTGGCATCATAAACACCTTCTCCTCATGGAGATACAATATATTGATGCTTCGTTTTGGCAACAAAAGCATTTTCCATCATTTTCCAGAGAATCAAAGCCCATCTGCCAAAATAGATGATCAGTGATTTTCATAATTATACCCCCTCTTTTCATGATTGCGCATCATAAACAAATTCTACTCATTGGGATTAATGCTTTGGTTTAAGGAGAGAAGCTTTTTTTTTCACCATTTTCCTTATCACTTGCCAAAAGTCACGAACAGGGATTGTCATAATTATATACATTCTTTCTCTGGCTTAGCATCATAAATACATTCTTTCTCTGATATTGATGCTTTGCTTTAACAAAAAAAGTTTTTTTCTGCCATTTTTCATAGAATCAAAGTTCATCTGCCAAAAGAGACGAACATTGATTTGCATAATTATATCCATTCTTTTATTGATTGAGCATCATAAACACATTCTCCTTATTAGGATAGATGATATTGATGCTTTGGTTTAACAAAAAAAGCTTTTCTTTCCATCATTTTTCATAAAATAAAATTTATCCGCCAAATGAGATGAACATGGATTTTCATAATTATATCCATCCCTTTTATGGTTAGGCATCATAAACACATTCTTCTTATTAGGATACATGACATTGATGCTTTAGCTTAACAAGAAAAGCTTTTCTTTCCACCATTTTCCTTAGAATCATAGTTCGCACACTAAAAGAGACAAAGATGGATTCTCATAATTATATCTATTCTTTTTTTATTTAACATCATAAACACGTTTTCCTTATTGGGATACATGATATTATGCTTTAGTTTTGCAAGAAAAGCTTTCCTTTCAAACATTTGTCGTAGAATTAAAGTTCATCAACCAAAAGACACTAACATGGATTTTCACTATTATATCCATTCTTTTCTTGATTAGACATCATAAACACATTCTTCTTGTTGAGATACATAATGTCAATGCTTTGCTTTAACAAGAAAAGCATTTCTTTCCATAATTTTTTGTAGAATCAAAGTTCATCTACCAAAAGAAACAAACATGGTTTTTTGTAATTATATACATTCTTTTCACGATTGGGCACTTAAAACATTCTCTTTACTGGGATACATTACATTGATGCTTTGGTTTAACAAGGAAGGCATTCCTTGCCACCATTTTTGTAGAATCAAAGATCATTCCCTAAAAAACATGAACATGGATTTTTGTTATTATCTATATTTTTTTCATTATTGGGCATCATAGTCACATTTACCTTATTAGAATACGTGATATTGATGCATTGGTTTAACAAGAAAAGCTTTTCTTTCCACCATTTTTTGTAGAATCAAAGTTCTCTCACCAAAAGATATGGACATAGATTTTTATAATTATTAACATTCTTTTCATCATTGGGCATCATAAACACATTCCTCTCATTGCGATACATGATATTTATGCTTTGGTTTAACGAGAAAAACTTTTCTTTCTAACATTTTTCATAGAATCAAAGTTCATTCACCAAAAGAGATGAACATGGATGTTTATAATTATATCCATTCTTTTCTTGATTGGGCATCATAAACACATTCACCTCATTAAGATACATGATATTGATGCTTTGGTTTAAGAATAAAAGCTTTTTTTTCCACCATTTTTTATAGAATCAATGTTCATTCACCAAAAGAGATGAACGTGGATTTTCATAATTATATCCATTCTTTCATTGATTTAGCATCATAAACACATTCTCTTATTGGGATACATGATATTGATGCTTTGGTTTAACAACGAAAAGCTTTTTTTTTGCAATTTATCAATGTTCGTCTGCTAAAAGAGATGAATCTAGATTTTCGTAATTATGTCCATTCTTTTTAAATTGGGCATCATAAACACATTATGTTCATTCGGATACATGACATTAATGTTTCAATTTAACAAGAAAGGTGTTTCTTTCCACCATTTTTCTTGAAATTATATTTCACTACAAAATGAGACAAATGAGGATTCTCATAATAATATCCATTATTTTCTTAATTCCACATCAAAAGCACATTCTCTTCTTTGGGATACATGATATTGATGCTTTGATTTTGCAAGAAAAGCTTTTCTTTCCAACAATTTTTGTAGAATCAAAGCTTATCCATCGAAAGAGACAAACATGGAATTTCATACTTATATCTATTCTTTTCGTGATTGGGCATCGTATACACATTATCATTATTGGGATACACAATATTAATTGATCCCTCCTCCATTTTTTGCAGAATCAAAGTTTTTCTGCCAAAAGAGACAAATATGGTTTTTTGTAATTATATCCATTTTTTTCATGATTGGGCATCATAAAACACTTTCTTGATTCGAATACATTATATTGATGCTTTGATTTAACAAGGAAAGCTAGTCTTCTACCATTTTTTATAGAATCAAAGTTCATTTGCCGAAAGAAATGAACATGGATTTTTGTGATTATATCTATTTTTTTTTGTGATTGGGCATCGCAAACACATTCTCCTTATTGGTACCCATGATATTTATGCTTTGTTTAATAAGAAAAGCTTTTCTTTCCACCTTTTTTTTTGTAGAATCAAGGTTCACCCACTAAAGACAGGAAAATAGATTTTCATAACTATATACATTTTTTTTATGATTAGGTATCATAAACACATTCTTCCCATTGGGATACATGATATTGATGCTTTTGTTTAACAAGAAAAGCTTTTATTTCCACCATTTTTCATAGGACCAATGTTTGTTCACCAAAAGAGATAAACATGGATTTTCTTAATTATATCCATTCTTTTCATGATTGGACCTCATAAACACATTGCCCTCATTTGGATACATGATATTAATGCTTTGGTTTAATAAGAAAACCTTTCTCTGCATCATTTTCTATACAATCAAAGTTCATTCATTGAGAGAGATGAACGTGGACTTTCATAATTACATCTGTTCTTTCAAGATTGGGCATCATAAAGACGTTCTCCTCATTGCGATACAGGATATTGATGCTTTTATTTAACAAGACAAGCTTTTCTATCCACCATTTCTTGTAGAATCAAAGTTCATCTATCGAAAGAGACAAACATAGATTTTCGTAATTATATCCATTATTTTAATAGCTGGTCATCGTAAATGCATTCTTATCATTGGGATACACGGCATTGATGCTTTAGTTTAACAAAAAAATCTTTTCTTTCACCATTTTCCTTAGAACCATAGTTCATTAACCAAAAGTGAAGAATAAGGATTCTCATAATTATTTCTTTTCTTTCTTTGATTCAGCACCATAAACACATTCTCCTCATTGGGATACATGATATTGGTGCTTTGTTTTAATAACAAAAGTTTTTTCTGCCTTGTTCATAGAATCAAAATTTTTTTGCCAAAAGAAATGAACGTGGATTTTTGTAATTATATCCATTCTTTTCTTGATTAGGCATCATAAACACATTCTCATCATTGTGATGCATGATATTGATGCTTTGGTTTATCAGGGAAAGTTTTTCTTTCACCATTTTTTGCGTTCATTTGCCAAAAGAGACGAACATGGATTTTCAAAATTATACATGTTCTTTTCATAATTAGGCATCATAAGCACATTCTTCTCGCTAAGATGCATGATGTTAATGCTTTGGTTTAATAAGAAAAAGTTTTCTTTCCACCAATTTTCGTAGAATTAAAGTTTGTCAACCAAAAGAGACGAACATAGATTTTCATAATTATATCCATTCTTTGCATGAATGGGCATCATAAAAACATTTTCCTTATTGCGATATATGGCATTGATGCTTTGGGTTAACAAGAAAATCTTTTCTTTTTGTCATTTTCTTTAGAATTAATGTTCAACAGCCAAGAGAGATGACATGAATTCTCATATTTATATCCATTCTTTTCATGATTAGGTATCATAAACACATTCTCCTCACTATGGTACATGATATTGATGCTTTAGTTTAACAAGAAAAACTTTTGTCCCACCATTTTCTATGGAATCAAAGTTCCACCAAATGAGATTGACAAGGATTCTCATAATTATATCCATTCTTTCTTTTATTCAGCATCATAAACACATTCTCCTCATTGGGATACATGGTATTGATGCTTTGTATTAACAACAAAAGCTTTTTTCCACTATTTTAGGTAGAATCAAAGTTCATCTGCCAAAAGAGATGAACATGGATCTTCATTATTCTATCCATTCTTTTAATGATTAGGCATCATAAACACATTTACCTCATTGGGATATATGACATTAATGCTTTGGCTTAACAAGAAAAGCTTTTCTTTCCACCTTTTCCTGTAGAATCAAAGTTTGTGCACTGAAATTGATGAACATGCATTTTTGTAATTATATCCATTCTTTTTCTTGATTGGGCACCATAAACACATTCTCCTTATTGGGGTACAGGATATTGATGCTTTGATTTAAGAGGAAAAGCCTTTCCTTCCACCATTTTCTTTAGAATCATTGTTTATTCGCCAAAAGAGAGAATCATGGATTGTTGTAATTATATCCACTCTTTTCTTGATTGGGCATCATAAACAAATTCTCTTCATTTGGATACATGATGTTGGTGGTTTGTTTTGCAAGAAAAGCTTTTTTTCCAATATTTTTTATAGAATCAAAGTTTATTTGCTAAATGAGATGAAATGGATTTTTTTCATAATTATATCCGTTTTGTTCTTTAGGCATTGTAAATACATTCTCTTCATTAGGATACATGATATTGATCCTTTGGTTTAATAGGAAAAGCTTTTTTCCCACCATTTTTTTTGTAGAATTAAAGCTCATTTTCCAAATAAGACAAACATGGACTTTTGTAATTATATCCATTCTTTTTCTTGATTGGGCACCATAAACACACTTTCTTTATTGGGGTACAGGATATTGATGCTTTGGTTTAAAAGGAAAAGCCTTTCCTTCCACCATTTTCTTTAGAATCATCGTTCATTCGCCAAAAAAGAAAAACATGGATTGTCATAATTATATCCATTTTTTTCTTGATTGGGCATCATAAACAAATTCTCTTCATTGGGATACATGATGTTGATGGTTTGTTTTGCAAGAAAAGCTTTTTTTCTAACATTTTTTACAAAATCAAAGTTCATCTGCCAAAAAAGATGAAAATGGATTTTTCATAATTATATCCATTTTGTTCTTGATTAGGCATTATAAATACATTCTCTTTATTATGATACATGATATTGATCCTTTGGTTTAATAGGAAAACCTTTTTTCCTACCTTTTTTTTTGTAGAATCGAAGCTCATTTGCCAAATAAGACAAACATTGGCTTTTGTAATTATATCTATTCCTTTCATGGTTAGGCCTCATAAACACATTCTCCTCATTCAAATACATGATATCGATGATTTGGTTTAACAGCAAAAGCTTTTCTCTGCAACATTTTTTGTAGAATTAAAGTTTATTCACCAAAAGAGATGAACATGGACTTTCGTAATTATATCCATTATTTTCATGATTAGGCATCATGAAGACATTCTCCTAGTTGCAATACACGATATTAATGCTTTGGTTTAACAAGACAAGTTTTTTTATCCACTATATTTTGTAAAATCAAAGTTTGTCTGGCGAAAGACATGAAAGTGGAATTTCATAATTATATCCAATCTTTTCATGGTTAGGTGTCCTAAACATATTCTCCTCATAGGAATAGAAGATATTGATGCTTTAGTTTAAGAAAAAAAGCTTCTATTTCTACGATTTTCCTTAGAATCATAGTTTGTTTGCTGAAAGATACGAAATGTAATTATATCCATTCTTTTCTTGATTGGACATCACAAACACATTTTCCTCATTGGGATACATTATATTAATGCTTTAGCTACGCAGGAAAAGCTTTTCTTTCTAACATTTTTTTCTAGAATCAAAGTTCATTTGTGAAAAGAGATGAACATAGATTTTCATAATTATATATATTCTTTTCCTGACTAGGCATCATAAACATAATCTCCTCATTGGGATAGATGATGCTTTAGTTTAACAAGAAAAGTTTTTCATTCCACCGTTTTTGTAGAATCAAAGTTTATCCACCTAATAATATGAACATAGATTTTGGTAAATATATCCATTCTTTTAATGATTGGGCATCATAAATAGGTTCTTCGCATTGGGATACATGACAAGATGCTTTACTTTAACATGAAAATCTTTTCTTTCCACCATTTTGTTGTAGAATCCAAGTTCGATTGCTAAATGAAAAGTTATGGATTTTCATAACAATAACCATTCTTTTCATGATTAAGGATCATAAACATATTCTCCTCATTGGGATACATGATATTGATACTTTAATTTCAGAAGAAAACTTTTTCTTTTCACAATTTATTGTAGAATTAACATTCGTCCTCCAAGCAAACATGGATTTTCATAATTACATCTATTCTTCTCATGATTATGCATCATAAAAACAATTTTCTCATTTGGATACACGATATTGATGCTTTGGTTAAGAAGAAAATCTTTTCTTTCCACCATTTTCCTCGGACTTATTATTTGTCTGCCAAAAAAGATGAACATGGAGTCCCATAATTATATCTTTTCGTTTCTTGACTGGCCATCATGGACACATTCTCCTCATTGGGATACATGATATTGATGTTTTGGTTTTGCAAGAAAAACTTTTCATTCCAGCATTTTCTTTAGAATCGAAGTTCGTCTGCCAAAAGAGATGATTAGGGATTTTGATAATTATATCTACTTTTTTCTTGATTAAGCATCATAAACATAATCTCCTTATTAGGATACATGATATTGATGCTTTGCTATAACAAAACTTTTCTTTCTAACATTTTTTGTAGAATCAAAGTTCATCCAGCAAAAGAGAGGAACATGGATTTTTGCAGTTATATCCATTCTTTTCACTATTGGGCATCATAAACACATTCTCCTCATTCGGATACACGATAATGATGCTTTGGTTTAACAAGAGAAGCAATTATTTTCACCATTTTCTTTTGAAACATAGTTCATCTACCAAAAGAGAAGAGCATGAATTCCCATAATTATATCCATTATTTTCTTGATTAAGCATCATAAACACATTCTCCTCATTAGGATACATGATATTGATGCTTTCGCTTCGCAAGAAAAGATTTTCTTTCCAATATTTTTTGTAGAATCGAAGTTCATCCCCTAGAAGAGATAAACATGGATTCTTATAATTATATCCATTGTTTTCTTGATTCAGCATCATAAACAAATTATCCTTATAGGGATATATAACAGTAATGCTTTCGTTTAACAAGAAAAGCTTTTCCTCCCACCATATTTTTATAGAATCAAGGTATGTCTGCTAAAAGAGATGAACATGGATCCTTATAACTATATACATTTGTCTCATGATTGGGCAACATAAATACATTTTTCTTCCTATGATACATGACACTGATGCTTTGGTTTAGCAAGAAAAGCTTTTCATTCCATCATTTTCCATAGAATTAAAGTTCACCCGCCAAAAGAGACAAACATGGATTTTCATAATTATATCCATTTTATTCTTGATTGGGCATCATAAAAACATTCCCTTCATTAGGATACATGATATTAATGCTTTGGTTTAACAAGAAAAGCTTTTTTTCCATTTTCCTTATTGGGATACATGACATTGATGCTTTGGTTTAACAAGAAAAGCTTTTCTTTCCACCATTTTACATAGAATCAAAGTGTGTCAACCAAAAAAGACAAACATGGATTCTTATAATTATATCCATTCTTTTCTTTACTGGGCATTTTTTGTAGAATTAAAGTACGTCCCTGTAGACACCTTATTTTGTCCGGGCTAATTTGTAGCAAACTAGAGCATGGACATGAGAAGGGGTGATGATTATCGGCCGAAGAAAAAGTATTTCAAGGAGGTCAAGAAGGCCTATGGATCATATCAAAGGTAAATACAAAGATGTGGCATCAAAGGACATAGTTCAAGGTGCCCGGGGATAAAAGATATGAGAAAATTCATAATTTTACTTGAAAGTATTGATACAAGGTTCTCATGTATCGATACAATGCTCTAACATGTCAAAAATTTGAAATGTCCCCATTTATATCAATACAACATGTAGAGGTATCGATGCATGAACCTCTGTATCGATACAAGACCTCGTGTATCGAAACTAGGCCATATAAAGACCAAAACATGCATTCTGTAAAGAAATGTATCGATACATATCAACATGTATCGATACAATGGTTCATAGTATCAATATAGTGATTCATAGTATCGAAACAATGATCATTGTATCGATACACTTAAGGTTTTTGGACCAAATGTATTGATACATTCTGCAATGTATCGATATATACAGGCCATTTTCACTGTCTGGGCACTTTTGACTTGTCCACCATTGATCCAAAACTCGATTTTAACTCATTTCTTTGTATCAGGAAAGATTAAAACACATATCATATTACGAATTTAGACTTTTGAATTAATCAAAACATTTTTTTAAAGTCTAAATTAGATCAAAGAGGTTAATGTCATATGATCACCCTACTCTTCCCTAGTTGTTGGCCAATATCACCACCAGCCACCCTATTTGCTAGAAAATCATTTCAGCATTTAAACCAGCCACCCTGTGCACATCACATTGGTAGCAAGTTGCTCCCTATAGCCACCCTATAGCCACCATGCTGACATCACTTTGTCCCTCTTGAGAAATTGCCAAAAACACCTGCAATTTGGCTCTAAAAGGCTGGTATAAATGGACCATTTCTATCTCAGCAGAAAAAGATTAGATTCCAGCTTGTTTCAGCTTTCAAAAACACATTCACTCATAAAAAAAATGCCGTAGCTTTTCACCCACCAGCCAAAAATAGCCCCAAAACACTCACTCTTAACCTCTACACATATTAAAAAATCACCCTCATCGATACCAGAACCAAAATCTTATTGTTTCCTTTTTTTTCCTGCTTATTTACAATAAGGAAAAAAAGCTGCTCCAACTATTCGACCAAAAATTGAAGTTTGTTGGTATAAATTCTTACTCCATCACTTGCATTTTCTATTTTTTAGCATCTTTATTATTTTAGTGAGCTTTCCATGTTTCCATTACCCTCTTAGGATTATCATGCATTTTTGTGGTTTTTGTGATAGTTTAGGATTTGGATGCCTTAATGCCCGTTTGATGTGCAAAATACATTATTTCATCTTTATTAGTTTGATATCTCTTGCTCATGCATTTTATGCCATCCCCATCCATCTTGTTATCCTTAATCCATGTACGAGTCATTAGCCTAACACATTTCAATTGCATTTACACATTAGCTTGCATGAATTATTGTCATTTTCAGCTTCCATAACTTTTTCTTATCACGATGCATAACACTTCCTTTGTGTAAACCATTGGTAAGTTAGCATCCCTATTCATGTTATCTTCCATCCCCTTGTATGTTTCTTGTCTTTTCCTTGTCAAAATGCATGTTTAATGGCTGTCAAAACTAATTTTTGAAACCCCCCAAGCCAAGCATATTAACCTTAATCAATGAGGATTAGCATGGACTTAGCATTTTCCTTAGAGCTAGCAAAATATCTTGGGGAAAATTAAGTTTTCCAGATCTGGAATCTTGGTTAAACAAGCTCAAATCTTCTAATTTTGAAATAAAAATGGTCTTATAATTATTCCCTAAATGTTTGTGCCTTTTTCTTAAGTCAAAACCTTGAGTGTTATGATCAATAGGCTGTTCATCGTCCCCAACTACTCCGGGGCTGTGCAAATAAGCTTGTGATGCTTATGCCACTCTTTCCCTTCTGTTATAGACGTTCAAATGTCAATGACAGGAGTTTGGACCCATAGACATAAAAAATAAGAGATATCCCCTGCTTTGCTTTGTCATCTGCTGGCAACACAACTGTTGCAAATTGAAAAATCACTTTAAAATCCTAAATGATTTTTTGTGAATTTTCTAGTATTTGTCTATCAAAACATGTCGAATTATCTTTAAAACAATGTCTTATTCACCTCCGGATCATTCCGGATGAGAGAGTTATGATTTATCAAGTTTAAACTATCCAAAACCTCTAGAATCCAAACATGTATTCTGATTGGGCTGTTCAGGCCCACTATATGATTTTTCCAAATTTTTCAAACATTTTTTCTAAAAGGTTCATCAAATTCCTTTTTAAGAAAGGTATTGTTTGCAATTTTTTGATACCAAATGAGTCTGAGGTGATTTTTCAAATTTTGACACACCTTATCCCTCATACGCTCTTCCAGCAGCACTATCAATCCGAACTTGAAATCTTACCCCCTAGAAAGTGACCTTTTGGGGTAATGGGAATATTTTTAGGATGACCTCATCGAGTTACCTTTATAACGGTATCTTGTCCATCCTCTAAATCCTTCAAACCAATTTAGAATAAATTTAGGAAGAAAGATAGCGCGATGTTGTCCCCTATTTTCAGTTTTGGTCAAAATTGAGTGGTTTTCCTAAATTTCGTCTCAAGACATTCGAATGTCTCCATGTCAACCCGATTATACTCGAGAATATGCTTTGACCTCCCATAGGCTCGTATCAAGGCATGAACATATCTTACATCTTTACCATCCTCATTCACAATAATTTCTTTTGCCAAAAGTTGTTGAAAGGCTTATACATTCCCTAAATCACATGGTTTTGCTAACTTAAATTTTCCAACTCGACTTCTCTTAAGAGTGTCAACCATATCACTTTTGGGGATACTCTAACCTTGCCTTTTCGAGGGGATACTCCAACCCTATTTTTCAAAATTGTCGAGATTAAAAAAAACCTTCTTTTGTCAAAATGATTTGTCATCCATGGGAATACTCAAACCCTGACCTTCCGAGGGGATACTTTGACCCCGCTTTTCAAAATTGTCAAGATTAAAAGAAACCTCCTTTGTTAAAATTATTTGTTATCCACGGGGATACTCCAACCCTACCTTTCTGAAGGGATACTCTAACCCTATTTTCAACTATAATTAATTCTTTCTTATTCTCGGATTTCTATAAATATCTTAAATAAATCTTGTTTAATCAAAAAACCCAGATGCATCTTAAAAATTGTCGATACGATTATTCTCAAATAATCGATGCCAATAGCAAGATAAATTCCAATAGTCCACCATTTTCTTTATCATTTCATTGAATGATCAATGTTATGTTACTTCATTTATTGCCTTACTAACATGATTTCTTTATGATGATTATTTTTATTCATGTTTTCCAATCATTTCAAATAAAACCTAAGGGTAATATTCCACGCGGGTATCTCTCCAGTGCCTGAAGTGGAATATTCTATTTTTCAAAGTAAAATCCATAGGTCATTTTTATTGAAAATCTTGATTCAGCATCATCAGCACATTTTTCTCATTGAAATACATGATATTGATGCTTTTCCATAATAAGGAAACATTTCTTTCCACCATTTCTTGAATAATCATGGTCCATACACCAAAGGACACGAACATGGATTTGTATAGTTATATCCATTTTTTTCATGATTGAGCATCATAAACACATTCTCCTCATTGTTATACATGATATTGATGCTTTGGTTTAACAAGAAAAGTTTTTTTCCACCATTTCTGTAAAATCAAAGTTCACTCGTCAAATGAGACGAACATGGATTTTTGTAATTGTATCCATTCTTTTAATAATTAGGCATCATAAACACGTTTTCCTTATTGGGATACATGGCATAGATGTTTTTACTTTAAGTTGAAAAGCTTTTATTTTCACTATTTTTTGTAGAATCAGTGAAATGAACATGAGTTTTCATAATTATATCCATTCTTTTCATGATTAGGCATCATAAACATATTCTCTTCATTAGGATACATGATATAAATGCTTTCGTTTCACAAGAAAACCTTTTCTTTTCACCATTTTTCTTAGAATCAAGGTTCATCTGCTAAGGGAAACGAACATAGATTTTCATAATTATATCCATCTTTCTTATGATTAGGATACAACATAATGATGCTTTGGTTTAAGAAGAAAATCTTTTTTTCCATCATTTTCCTTAGAATCATAGTTTGTTCACCAAAAAAGATGAACATAGAATCCTATAATTATATCCATTAGATTCTAGATTGTGTAGCATAAACACATTCTCCTTATTGGGTACATGATATTGATGCTTCAGCTTCACAAGAAAAGCTTTTATTTTCAACATTTTTTGTAGAATCAAAGGTCATCCTCCAAAAGAGGTGAACAGGGATTTTGATAATTATATCTATTCTTTTCCTGATTAGGCATTATAAACATAATCTTCTCATTGGGATACATGATATCGATGCTTTGGTTTAATAAGAAAAACCTTTCTTTCCACCACTTTTTTGTAGAATCAAAGTTCATCTGCCAAATGAGATGAACATAAATTTTCATAATTATATCCATTTTTATAATGATTGGGCGTCACAAAGACATTCTGCTCATTAGGATACATGACATAGATGCTTTGCTTTAACATGAAAATATTTTCTTTCCACTATTTTATATCGAATGCAAGTTCGATCGCTAAATAAGACGAATACAAAATTTCATAACTATATCCATTCTTTTCTTGATTAGGGATCAGAAACACAATCTCCTTATTAGTATGCATGTTATTGATGCTTTGATTTCAAAAGAAAAACCTTTTCTTTTCACCATTTTCCATAGAATTAAAGTTCATCCACCAAGAAAGACAAACATGGATTTTCATAATCATGTCCATTATTCTCATGATTTATGCATCATAAAGACTTTCTCCTTATTGGGATATAGGATATTAATGCTTTAGTTTAAAAAGAAAATCTTCCCTCTCCACCATTGTCCTTGGACTTATAGTTCGTCTGCCAAAAAGACGAACATGGATTCCTATAATTATATCCATTCTTTTCTTGATTGGGCATCATAAACACATTATCCTCATTGTGATCATGACATTAATGCTTTGGCTTTGTAGGAAAAGTTTTTCATTCCAACGTTTGCTTTAGAATCGAAGTTTATCTACCAAAAAAGGCAAATAGAGATTTTCATAATTATATCTATTTTTTTCTTGATTAGGCATCAAAAACACAATCTCCTCATTAGGATACGTGATATTGATGCTTTATTTTAACAAAAAAAGCTTTTCTTTCCAACATTTTTTTGTAGAATCAAAGTTCATCTGCCAAACGAGACAAAATGGATTTTTACAGTTATAACCATTCTTTTCATGATTGGGCATCATAAACTTATTTTCCTCATTTAGATACATGAAGATGATGCTTTTGTTTAACAAGAAAGCTATTCTTTTCACCATTTTTCTTTTGAATCATAGTTCATTTGCCAAAAAGATGAGCATGAATTCCAGTAATTATATCCGTTTTTTTCTTGATTAGGAATACAAACACATTCTCTTCATTGGGATATATGATATTGATGTTCTAGCTTCGCAAGAAAAGCTTTAGTTTTCAATATTTTTTGCAGAATCGAAGTTTGTCCCCTAAAAGAGATGAACATGGATTCTCATAATTATACCCATTATTTGCTTGATTCGGCATCATAAACAAATTATCCTCATTGGGATACATGCCATTGATGCTTTTGTTTAACAAGAAAAACTTCTCTTTTTTACATTGTTTGTAGAATCAAGTTTCATTTGCCAAAAAAGGTGAACATGGATCTTCTTAATTATATCCATTTATTTCATGATTTGGCAATATAAACACATTTTCCTCCCTAGAATGCATGAAATTAATGCTTCGGTTTGGAAAGAAAAACTTTTGTTTCCACCATTTTCCATAGAATTAATGTTCGTCTACCAAAAGAGACGAACATGGATTTTAATTATGTCCATTCTTTTCATAATTAGGCATCATAAACATGAATAAATGACATTAATGCTTAGGTTTAACAAGAAAAGCTTTTTTTTTCCATCATCTTCCTTAGAATCAAAGTTAGTCTACCAAAAGTGACAAACATGGATTCTCATAGTTACATCCATTTTTTTAATGATTGGGTATCATAAACATATTCTCCTCATTGGGATACATGAATTGATGCTTTGGTTTAACAAGAAAAGCCTTTTTTACCATAATTTTTCGTAGAATCAAAGTTCATATGCCAAAAAAGATAAACATGAATTTTTGTAATTCTGTTTGTTCTTTCCCTGATTAGGCATCATAAACACATTCTTCTCATTAATGCTTTGGTTTCATAAGAAAACCATTTCTTTCCACCATTTTTTGTAGAATCAAAGTTCATCTGCTAAAGATGAACATAGATTTCCATAATTATATCCATTCTTCTAATGATTAGGCATCATAAAGACATTCTCCTCACTGTGATACAAGATATTTTATGTTTTGGTTTAAGACGAAAATATTTTTATCCATCATTTTCCTTAAAATCATAGTTCATATAAAAGACAAACATGGATTCCCATAATTATGTCTATTTTTTTCTTGATTAGGATCATAAACATAGTCTTTTCATTGGGACACATGATATTCATGCTTTGGCTTCACGAGAAAAGCTTTTCTTTCCAACATTTTTTGCAGAATTAAAGTTTGTCTGCCAAAAAAGATGAACATGGATTTTCATAATTATATCTATTATTTTCCTGATTGGGCATCATTAACAACGATATCCTCATTGGGATACATGATATTGATGCTTCGGTTTAACAGGAAAAGCTTTTCTTTGCACCAATTTTTGTAGAATCAAAGTTTATCTGCCAAAAGAGATGAACATGAATTTTCATAATTATATCCATTATTTTCATGATTTGTTGTCATAAGGACATTCTCCTTATTTAGATGCAGGACAGTGATGCTTTAATTTAACAAGAAAAGATATTCTTTCCAACATTTTCCTTTAAATCACAATTCATCCACCAAAGAAGACGTGCATGGATTCTCAGAATCATATCCATTCTTTTCTTGATTCGGTAATCATAAACATATTTTCCTTATTGAGGTACATGACATTGATGCTTTCATTTATCAAGAAAAGCTTTTATTTCCATCATTTTACTTAAAATCAAAGTTTGTTTACCAAAAAAGACGAACATGGATTTTCATAATTATATCCACTAGTTTCATGATCGGGCATCATAAACACATTTTTCTCCTTGGGATACATGACATTGATGCTTTGGTTTAGCAAGAAAAGGTTTTCTTTCCTTATTTTCCATAAAATCAAAGTTCGTATGCCAAAAAAGACGAACAGGGATTTTTGTAATTATATCCATTTTTTCTTGATTAGGCATCATAGATGCATTCTCCTCATTAGGATTCATGATATTAATGTTTTGGTTTGACAAGAAAAGCTTTTTTTTCTACCACTTTTCGTAGAATCAAAGTTTGTCCACCAAAAGAAATGAGCATGGATTCTCATAATTATATCCACTATTTTCTTGATTGGGCATCTTCAACATATTCTCCTCGTTGTGGTACATGATATTAATGCTTCTACTTTGCAAGAAAAGCCTTTCTTTCCAACATTTTTTGCAAAATCAAAGTTCATCCACCAAAAGAGAGGATCACAGATTTTCGTAATTACATCCATTCTTTTCATGATTTGGGCATCATAAACACATTTTTCTCATTGGAATACATGATATTGATGCTTTGGTTTTGGAAGAAAAGCTTTTCCTTTCAACATTTTTTGAAGAATCAAAGTTTATTCGTTAACAGAGTCAAACATGGATTTTTGCAATTACATCCATTTTTTTCTTAATTTGGCATCATAAACACATTTTGCTTATAAAGCTATAAGAAATTGATGGTTTGATTTAACGAGAAAAGCTTTTCTTTCCACCATTTCCATAAATCATAACTCATCCGCTAAAAGAGACGAACATGGATTTTCATAATTATGTCCATTGTTTTTTTTATTAGGCATCATAAACGCACTCTCCTTATTCGAATGCATGATTTTGATGCTTTGGCTTAACAAGAAAAGCTTTTTTTCGCATCATTTTATGTAGAACCAAAGTTTATCCGCCAAAAGAGACAAACATAGATTTTCATAATTATATCCATTATTTTCATGATTGGGCATCATTAACACATTCTCCTAATAAGGATACATGATGTTGATGTTTTGGTTTAGCAGAAAAAGCTTTTCTTTCCACTATCTTCCTTAGAATCAAAGTTTGTCTCCCAAAAGTAATGAACATGGATTCTCATAATTATATCCATTCTTTTTTTGATTTGGCATCATAAACATTCTCCTCATTGGGATACATGATATCGATGATTTTGTTCAACAAGAAAAGCTTTTTTTCCACCATTTTTCTTATAATCAAAGCTCGTCTACCAAAAGAGACTAGCATGGATTTTCGTAATTATATTCCTAATTGGGCAACATAAACACATTTTTCTCATTCGAATACATGATTTGATGCTTTGGTTTAACATGAAAAATATTTCTTTCTGTCATTTTTCACAAAATCAATGTTCGCTTGCCAATAGAGATGAACATGGACCTTCATAATTATATCCATTCTTTGCATGAATAGGCATCATAAGCACATTTTCCTTGTTGGTATACATGACATTGACGCTTTGGTTTAACAAGAAAAAAGCTTTTCTTTCTACCATTTTTCTTACAATCAAAGTTCGTCTAGCAAAAGGGTCATTCATGCATTCTCATTATTATATCCATTCTTTTTAGGTTCATCTAGTAAAAGGGTTATTCATGCATTCTCATTATTATATCCATTCTTTTCAAGATTCAGCATCATAAACATATTTTTCTCATTGGGATGCATGATATTGACGTTTTGCATTAACATGGATTTTTATAATTATATACATTTCTTTCATGATTGGGCTTCACAAATAAATTCTTCTCGTTGGGATACATGATATTGATGCTTTAGTTTTGCAAGATAAGCATTTCTTTCCAACATTTTCTTTTAGAATCAAAGTTCACCCATCAAAAGAGGCAAACATGGCTTTCACAATTATATCCATTTTTTCTTGATTGGGCATCATAAGCACACTGTCCTCATTGGGATACATGATATTAATGCTTTGGTTTAACCAAAAAAGCTTTTCTTTCCATCATTTTTTTTGCAGAATCAAAGTTCATCTGCTAAATGAAATG
This sequence comes from Adansonia grandidieri, assembly GCA_038382065.1. Taxonomy (NCBI): domain Eukaryota; kingdom Viridiplantae; phylum Streptophyta; class Magnoliopsida; order Malvales; family Malvaceae; genus Adansonia; species Adansonia grandidieri. The sequence goes on along the minus strand of JBBYHK010000016.1, from coordinate 3,142,637 downwards.
AACATGAATTTTAGTAATTGTATCCATTCATTTAATGATTAGGCATCATAAACACATTCTCATCGTTGGTATACATGACATTGATACTTTAGATTAACAAGAAAAGTTTTTTCTTTCCAGTATTTTCCATTGAATCAAAGTTTGTATGCCAAAAGAGACAAATATGGATTTTCATAGTTATATCCACTATTTTCATGATTAGGCATCATAAACAAATTCTGCTCATTGGGATGCATGACATTGACGATTTTGTCTAACAAGAAAAGCTTTTCGTTCCACCATTTTTCACAGAATCAAAGTTCGTCTGCTAGAAGTGACAAACATGGATTCTCATAATTATATCCATTCTTTTCTTGATTCGGCGTCATAAACACATACTCGTTATTGGGATATATGATATTGATGCTTTGGTTTAACAATAAAGCTTTCTTTCCACCATTTTTTGCAGAATCCAAGTTCGTTCATCAATAAAGACAAACATGGATTCTCGTAATTGTATCTACCCTTTTCTTGATTGGGCAGCATAATCATATTCTCTTCATTAGAACACATGAAATTGATGCTTTCGTTTCATAAGAAAGCTTTTCTTCCTAACATTTTTTTGCAAAATCATAATCCGTTTGCCAAAAGGGGTTAGAATGGATTTTCATATTTATATCCATTCTTTTCTTGATTGGATACATGATGTTGATACTTTGGTTTAAGAAGAAAGTTTTTTTCCACGTTTTTTCATGGAATCAAAGTTCATTTGTCGAAAAAGACGAACATGGGTTTCATAATTACATTTATTCTTTCCATGATTTGGCATTATAAACACATTCTCATTGGGATTAATGCTTTAGTTTTGCAAGAAAAGCTTTTCTTTCCAACATTTTTTATAAAATCAAAGTTCATTCACCAAAAGAGGCGAACATGTATTTGTGCAATTATATCCATTTTTCTTGATTGGGCATTATAAACCCAATCTCCTCATTAGGATACATGGTATTGATTCCTTGGTTTTACAAGAAAAGCTTCTCTTTCCACCATTTTCCTTAAATAAAAGTTATTCCGTCAAAAGAGATGAACATGGATTCTTATAATTATATCAATCCTTTTCCTGATTGGGCATTATAAACATATTCTACTATTGGGATACAAGATATTAATGCTTTGGTTTTGTAAGAAAAGCTTTCTTTTCCAATATTTTTTGCAAAATCAAAGTTCGTCCGCCAAAAGAGATGAATATGGACTTTCATAACCATATCCATTCTTTCCTTGACTGGGCATCATAAACATATTCTCTTAATTGGGATACATGATGTTGACGCTTTGGTTTAACAAGAAAGGCTTTTTTTCCACCATTTTTCGTAGAATTAAAGTTCATCCACCAAAACAAACGAACATAGATTTTGGTAATTGCATCCATTCTTTTCATGATTTAACATTGTTATATCCCCTCAACCACTCTATCACCAAATCTAACTTTGATAAGGAATAAGTCTTGAAGGATAGTTGATAACTTCAGACTCCATGAGTTTGATAGCCATGCAACCTATACTCGCTCAGTGTTTCAAATTAGGTAAAACTCTTATTGAGGCCTATATAAAGGAATAGTATTAGCACTTCTGAGGTATGAGCTCTTAGAATTCACTCATTCTCTCTTCAATCCTCGTTTATAGTATATTTAATGACTTAAGCATCAGAGTATCCCCCCCGAGTAGTACTCTAGGCCTCCCTCACCTTTGTTGTTTTGCAAGATTCCTCTTTAGCATCTCCATTGTTGCATTAACAATTGGCGCTGTCTGTGGGAAACCTGTCATTCTCATGGCTTAGCAACGATAGCAATCTTTTTTACTAAAGACAAAGAAGGGCTCATGGCTACCGAAGAGGCCAACTTTGCTTCCATTACTCATGCTATGATGACAACGAGCTAGATACTCGTGGAATCCCAGCTCGATCCTACAACACCCAATCCCACAATAACTAAAGGGCTCTTTTCCATAGTTGTAACCATAATACCCGTCCCGCCTAACTTTTCATATGTTCACCCTTATTTCCAAACACCCTTACACCAAATCCTTAGCCTTAGCCGCCAAACTACTTCTAGAAACTTTTAACCTCACAATCACCGTTACCATAATCAAAGTTTACTATAACCAATCCAAATACTCATATTCAAGGAAGCCCATCATCCCTCAGTGCTATGGTTACTGGAACTAGCATTCCTAATGTATCTACCACAAACCCACCAGTGGTTGACTTAGGGAATCTATCAATAATGAACATGTCTTTACCACTACCAATATCCCAGGTCGACTTACAAAGTCAATTTCAAGCATTTGCCAACCAGATGGCAACCCAACAAGCTCTCATTCAACAACAATATCAAAAAGAGCTGGTAGCCCAACAGACCATCATCTAACAGCAACAACAGCAAATTAATCAGCTTATGCAATATGGTCACCAAAACCAGTTACCTGGTAGATCTGATACCAGGAACCATAGCCTGAGCATGAGAGACCGATAGATAAGTCAAGAATATTAGGAAATTTAGGAAAGTTTTTACTCCACTCCCAAGTGCGATCCATATGAAAAGCAAGAAGACATGGATCACTACGAATAAGGATCCTTGCTAGCCAAACAAGTAGCCGTCCTCCACCAAGAAATAAAAAATAAGCAGCCAAGGAAAGATGATTGGGAATGGCTAGAGATTGAACACAATCCACTGTCCTCGATGGTCCGCCAAACCCTAGTTCCTAAAAAGATCAAACTCACATTGGATACATATAATGGCAAGGCGGACCCAGTAGACCACCTAAATCACTTTTGGGTATTCCATAACCTACGAGATATACCCAATGCAGTCCAATGCAGGATATTCCCAACAACTCTATGAGGATTTGCTCGTACTTGGTGGTATTCCCTGAAACCAGGGTCCATCACAAATTTTGACCAACTAGCTCGCCAATTCCTTACCCACTTCAGTAGTTATCGAACGGCAACTAGATTAGCGGCCAGCTTAATGGTTGTCAAGAAAAACCTAGAAGAAACACTCAGTGAATACATCAAGCGCTTTAATACTGCTACTCTGGAAGTTAAAGACCTCAACGATGACTGGGCAATCCAGGCTTTCATCTCTGAAGTCCATCATAAGCACCTAAAGTAAGCCTTGACAGATGCCCAGTCGGTCAAGCTATATCAGTTTTATGAAAAAGCATAAAAATATGCTATCGCAGAAGATATAGAAATCATAAATCATAAATTTGAATGCCCCGACTGAGATTGACGAGGTGATCGATTTGGATGAAACCTGAAAAAAAAAAGAGCGGTTCCCCTAAAAAGGTAGATTAAATGGTCGCCAAGATACTAAAATTGGGCCTACAATGAATCAAATCCAGATGAGAAGGAAAATAGATTAGGCACTGCCATATAACAAGTACGAGTCTTACACACCTCTCAATATTAGCAGAACACAGGTACTGCACGCCATCATGAGAGATGGCCTAGTAGAAAAACCTCCCCCAGTACGAACGGATAAGGGCCACAAAAACCCATGAAAACATTGTGAATTTCATAATGATGTTGGTCACACAACGGAAGAATGTATCAGTGTGAAGAATGCCATTAAAGCATTGATTCAGAAAGGGGAGATCAAGCAATTTATGAAAAAAGATAACGAAGAGTTATCCCAACAGACTGACCACCATCAGGATAGGGCAGTGGGAAAACGCCTATTCATTGGAACAATTAATGTGATCATTAGAAGTAATAAGAGTTGGGTGAGCAGTAAATCCAAGAGAAAATCACATCTACTGTTCGTAATGGTAATAGATACACCCCCAAAGAAAACAAAACAAGATAGCTAGAGTGTGACATTTAGTGACAATGATGATGACTTGGTTACTGATAATGGCAATGATCCGATCATAGTATCAGCAGTTGTAGGGAATTATTGTGTTGATTGAATTATGGTAGATAATGGTAGCATGGTAGAAATTCTCTAATGGGATGCCTTTCGAAAGATGGGCTACGAGGATAGCAGCCTCCATCCTTTATTACTAATATATGGGTTTGCCAACCAACCTATACCAGTGATAGGTTCTGTCACTTTGCCAGTCACTTTTGTTAATGGAAAACACACAACCACAACAATGATGGAATTCTTAGTAGTTGACCAGCCATCCGCTTATAATGTTATTCTTGGGCAACCCACCATGAAAAAAGCCAAACTGATTATAGCTGTATATTATCTCACCGTTAAATTTCCTACATCAATCGGAGTAAGATTTATGAAGGTTAATCAGGCAATTGCCTAATGTTGCCACTTAATGTCTATAGAGATGACAAAGAAAGCCCAAAGCATATCTGATGAGTGCCCAGAAGCTCTGATTGAAAATACATTGTTCGTCAACATGATAACACCAGTTAACCCAAGCAATTTAACCCTCGAGAGTCTGATCATTTGGGATAACTTTCATTATCCAAAACTCGAGCCCACAGAAGAAGTATCGATAATTTCCTTGTACCCACTAGACCCTGATTTATTCATGATGATCGAGAATTCACTAGAACTAAAAGCCAGAAATAACCTAATAAACTTTTTATGACTCCACGCAGATATTTTTGCCTAATCAACTGCGGATATGCCAGGCATAGACACGAAGGTAATCATGCATATGCTAAATGTCAATCCTGCAGCTAAACCAGTCAAACAGAAAAAAAAATTCACTCTAGAACGAATTCGGGCAATCAGAGAAGAAATAGACAAATTTTTGGCTGTCAGATATATGCGAGAGGTAATGTACCCTTAATGGCTGGACAATGTAGTAATTGTTAAAAAATCAACTGGGAAATGGAGAATGAGTGTCAACTTCATTGATCTTAATAAAACCTATGCCAAAGATTATTTTCCCTTGCCAATAATAGATCATATTGTCGACTCTTCAGCTGGCCATTAGTTTCTCTCTTTTATGGATGCATTCTACAGATATAATCAAATAAGGATGAATCCTCTTGATGAAGCCAAAATGTCATTCATTACAGAAAACAATATTTTTTGCTATAAAGTTATGCCCATTGGGCTTAAAAATATAAGGGCAACGTATCAACGTTTGGTTAATAAAATTTTTAAAAATCGCATTGAACGATCCATGGAAGTGTACGTTGATGATATGATCATAAAAAGCCCATCGATTGAATAGCATATAGTTAATCTGAGGCAAACTTTTGTAGTACTACGAAGATACAATGTGAAACTAAATCCGGGAAAATACACGTCTGGAGTAGCCATCGGTAAATTCCTAGGCTTCATGGTATCATCTAGGGGAATTGAAGCCAACCCAGCAAAAATAAAAGTCATATTAGACATGACACCTCCTAAGTTGACAAAATATGTATAAAGACTAACAAAAAGGGTCACCATATTTAACTGCTTTATTTCAAAGCTCACTGATAGATATCTCCCTTTCTTCAAATTAGTAAGGGCATCTACTTGCTATAAATGTACAGAAGAATGCCAAATAGCATTTGAAGAATTGAAACGCTACCTTAGCACACCACCATTATTAGCTAGCCCTAAACCCAATATATGCTTATTCGTATACTTGGCTACATCAGATGAAACGTTGGCCGTTGTCTTAGTAACAGAAGAAGAAAGAACCCAACGAACAGTTTATTATGTCAGCAGGGTGCTGCCAGTTGGGGAGATCAATTATACGAAGACTGAAAAGTTGGTCAATGCATTTATTATAGTTGCCAGAAAACTATGACAATATTTCCAAGCATATCCTATCACGGTACTCATCGACAGCCCCATAAAGGATATGCTACAAAAAGTCAACTCTACTGGAAGAATGATCCGATGAAGTGTAGAGTTAAGTGAATTCGGGTTAACCTATATCCCAAGACGAATGATCAAAGCACAAGCATTGGCAGATTTCATCACCGAATGCTCATTCTCACATACTACTGAATCATCAAGAATTATCAGAAAAGCACCCTCACTAGCAGAAAAATATAAAAAAGATGATAGCTTACCGAAAGACTTATAAGAACTTTATGCTGATGGATCATCAGAAAAAGAGAAATCAAGAGCAGACATCCTTCTCGTGACCCTAATGGCTATGACTGGCACTACACCTTATTCTTTTAGTTCGCAGCCTCAAATAATGCAGCAAAATATAAAGCATTGATAGTTGGAATTGACTTGGCTAAAAATCTAAATGCCACTTGCCTAAAAGATTATATTAAATCCCAGTTAGTAGCAAACTAGATTAATAGGGAATATGAAGTTAAGGATCAAAACCTAGCCAAGTACTATTACATGGTTTCACAGCTCGCCAAAGCTTTTGACTATATCATATTTGAAAGAATACCCTACGAACAAAATTGTAGAGCTGATGCAATATCTAAAATGGTGAACAGTTTAGAAATTGACCACAAGGGACGGATTCTCTTTGAGTCTGTTGGATCACCATCTTATGATCGACACATCTTTGAAATTAATATAGATGATGGAAGGATTGGATAAAGGAAATAAAAAGCTTTTTGCAAGAAAACATTATGCTAGACACCCCTCTACATAAAAAGGGACTCGAGAAAAGGGCATCCAGGTACACATTGATCGATGGTATTCTATACAAAAAATTCTTCACTTTCTCTTTACTCAGATGCCTTAGCACTAGTGAAGCGGATTATGTGTTAAGGGATATCCACGAAGGCATTTGTGGAAATCACTTGGGAGGAAAAGCATTAGCATAGAAACCTTACGCAAGGATTTTTTCAACCAACAGTGAGGAAAGATGCTACCACCTTAGTTTGAAAATGTGATAAATGCCAGCGATTCGCCAAAATCTCATGATAACCCGTAGAAACACTTAAACAAATTTTTAGTCCCTAGCCCTTTTGTAAATGGGGCATTGATATTTTGGGACCATTTCCCCTTGCTACCAGACAATGTAAACTTCTGGTTGTTGCGTGCGACTATTTTACCAAATGGGTTGAAGCCAAACCTATAGCCACAATAATGATTAGAACTATGGAAAACTTTATTTGGAAATTTATCGTGTGTCAATTTGGCATACTCAACATTATTGTAGTAGATAATGAAAAACAATTATCGGTTGATAAATTAGAAGATTTCTGCATAAGATTTCATATCAACCTTGTACACAGTTCGGTGGCACATCCACAATCTAACGGTCAAGTGGAAGCTATCAGATAAAACATACTTCGATCACTCAAAAAGAAACTAGATGACATAAAAGGCATATGGGCAGAAAAAACACCCAGGATATTTTGGGCCATAAAAACCACAGAATATCAAGCAACTGGAGCCAAGCCATTTAGCCTGGTATATGGACATGAAGCCGTTATTCCAGTAGAAATTGGGGTTTGCAACATTCAAATGACATTTATAAATCCAACACTAAATGAATCCTCTCTTAGGGCAAACTTGGATCTACTCAAAAAGAATAGAGAAGATGCTACTGTATGCATTGCGATCAGATCACATCAAGTGTCTAGGTATTACAATAGAAAGTGCAACATAGACAATTTCAGGTGGGTAACCTAGTCCTAAGAAATTGTGAGGCAAATACTTTATAACATGTTGTAAAAGTGATAGGTTTTGGAGCCTACCAACTGAGGACGTGATAGGTAAATACTTACCTAACACATGAAAGCCATCCAAGTCAAGAGATATTATGTATGAGTACTCTTTTTCTTGCAATAAAAGTTTAATAAAATTTCTACTTCAAAAGCTTCCCTTAGACCTCTCACGGTCTCATCGACCTCTCACGGTCCCTTAGACCTCTCACGGTCCCTTCAACCTCTCACGGTGCCTTAGACCTCTCATTGTCCCTTAAACCTCTCACAGTCCTATTGGTCTCTTGTAATCCTTTGACCTTTCATGATCCTCACAGACCTCTCACGATCAATCCTAATAAAAATGCGATCCTTTCAGATCTAAACTTCACGTGATTCAATCATTTAAGATAAACTTTAATGCTTGTTCTTCCAGAAAAATCATTAGAAACTTTTCATTGCCAGCAATGGTTACAATTACAAAGTATACATATAAATATGGTTTATTGTTACAAAAAAATTCCTAATATGAAGCAGCTGGACCTCCTTACTCACCATCTTCACTAGAATCTTTAGATTCATCTACGGTGGGAGTCACAAAGACAAAATCTATGACATGCCTCTCCTCCACTTCCTGTTGTGATGGCATTAACACGTCAAAATCTTGGGGTAGGGTAATGAGCTGTGTAAACTGAATATCCCTTAAGTCCAACAGGCCCCTGAGAAGCTACATGCCATACAAAGCACTTTGACGATACTAGCCTCTGCATGCTATCATCTGGTCGAGCAAGGTATCTCTTTGAGACGAAAGCTCTCTTTGTAGGTAAGCTTCTGCACCTGCCACCTGCATCTCCAGTTCAGAGAACTTAGCTATGCAGACATTAACTTAGAATCACGTGTTGCGTAAGCTTGTCAAGACTCTTTTAAATCTTTGGAGAGATTTTCTATCTCAGTGTTCACTGATTCGAGCTTTGTTTTTATCTCTTCAGAGTTTATTTTTAACTTGGTGGATTCTTCTTTAACTTTTTTAGCGTGATCCTCAGCTACTCCTTTCTCCTTGATCAGTTCATTTACTTTCACCTCCAATACAGTCACTTTGGCTTTACTCGTTGCCGATGCCTCCTTAAGAGCATTATCATGAGTCGTAGATATATCTTGCATTTGACGAGTGATTGCCACTTGTGTATGCAGAGCTTGTACCATATAGGAGTAGACAAATACATCTAAGCAGAAATATCATAATCAAAGGCAATCATAAACTTACCTTCACTATATAAGCTAGAGTGGATAGTAGATTAGCGGCAGGGTTCCTCGTCGCCAAAAACTTTATGTCGACTAGCGAGACAACCCTATTTCCCCACCTGCAGGCTATCACACTATTACTCAGTATGCCACTACTGAGTTCGAGCTTATTTCTCCTAGGATAAAGGTCCACAGCCCTAAGAGAAGACTTAGGGGCATAATCGCTGGAGCTAGAGGGTAAACAGATACCCCAGCACCTAGGGTAGCTTTCGTTCAGCTAATGGTAACGGTAGTTGCCTCAACAGTCACCGTATTATCAATCGAAATGACCCTTGCCTTCATTGTACTCACAGACGTAGACTCTATAGTAGTCTTTTTTTGTGCTGGCTGCTCTTCTTGGATTTCTCCTACTTTTTTTTCCCCTTTCTTTTCTCTTGGGTAGTTGTGGCTTTGCTCACTTCACGGGCAACCAATGTAGCATGAGTTGCAGGATCCATACCTATAAAAACAAATAGTGAATTAAGTTAGGAAATACTAAGTTTTCTACAACACATATTGCCAGCATGTACCCTCTCTAGATGATGCAACTGCCACCCTTGCAGCTCCTTCCAATGTTTCCCTTAGAATTTGCTGTCCCTCTACATTCACCCCTTCTGTCTCAGGTGATCTAGAGACACCTTCCCTATGTTGTGGTGACCTAGGTATAGTAATCACTTGCTGTGGCTATCTTGAAGAAGATTGAACCTCTGTACCATGGAAATCATGTTAGACATATAAAATATCCTTTGGGTGTACATTAAGCAAAGTACTTCACCTGATATTATCAAACATCTTTTACTTCTTCGTCTGACGGGGCGATCACCTTCCTCTGGCAGATTGGCAGGGTTGACTCCCAAACAGTGCTCTTGAATTTTTTTTTGAAGTCAAGTAGTCTCTACACCTAAATTGGCGACCACAAAAATATTCGTTCTGCTCTTGCTCCGCTGCATTTATGTCGACCTTCAAATTGCTCATTGGCAAGCAAGAATACTATTCCATAGGAAAACCCCATTCTTTAGTAGACCACTTCTGTATGAAGAAAAATTGCTTATTGGCTACGTGGGCATTAGATGGAATATGCATGATCATCTTTTTAGTGGCTGACTAAAGATAGTACCAGCACTTGTCTTGCCTCTTCAACGAAAATAGATGTCTAGTAACTTCCACTAATGGTTACCAACCTTTCTCCTTACAGGCTAGGAAATACGTTACCAACATCGCCCATGCGTTTTGTTTCAATTAGTTGGGAGATATCCCATACCGATTCAAGACTTCATAGAAAAATGGTTGCAAGGGAAGGTGAAAGCCACCTCTGAAGATATGTAAGTAGAATGGTACATTTTTCCCTTCCACCCTTATCATAGATCACCCAAATATTAGGTTCAACTCTTTAATCGCCTAAAATCAAAACTGTGGCCTGTCAATATGTCTTTCACGATGGCCATATTGATCGCCCCGGCATATGAGTCTGCCACACTGGTGTCTATCTGTACTAACCCCGACTGTGCTCCCTCTCTTTCCTTCTAACCTATTTCAATTAGACCCTTCATTTACCCTCTCTGTTTCATTCCCACCTTGCATCTCCTTTTTCACTCCTCCTTCTTCCACCATGATGTAGGGACGTTTGCTACCCTCATCAATTTGAATGTTATCCATTATGCATAATTACCTCACTATTTCTCTGCTCTTTACCTCGACATTTCCTTTTCTTCCCACCGATTTCAATAGAAATTGAGTCTTTTACATACCTAAACACCTTACAACTCAAACAAAAAACTCACCCTACAAAAAGCAATAAAGAATAAGGTTCTTACCCAAAAAATGCACCTTTGACTACACTTGACCTTCACCAGAAATAATGGAGGCGTCGAACTTATAAATTGCTTTCCAATAAATCTTTTTTTGATTTTTTTCAATACTGTAAAATCTTTCTTTTAGGGTTATGTATAGGGGAAGGATCTGCCATTTCATGAAAAGATGTGTACGGTCTACAGCCATTGCCACATGTCCCATTTTTCTTGTTTTGCATTTAATGCATGGTACGACTTTTAAAATTCAAAAAAAATACCCTGCCTTTTTCTGCTCACCATTCATATTAGAAAACAAACTATGGGTGACATTGGCATTTCTCAAATTGATCTTTACTCGACATTGTTAATGACCTATAATCTCTCAGCTCACTAATTTCTCGATAATATTATTTTTGGTCTATGAACGGTCATGTATAATCGCTTACATCCTTGAGGTTAATTGTTATATCCCCTCAACAACTCTATCACCAAATCTAACTTCGTTAAGGAATAAGTCTTGAAAGATAGTTCGATAACTTCAGACTCCATAAGTTTGATAGTCATGCAACCTCTACTCGTCCAGAGTTTCAAATCAGGTAAAACTCTTATTGAGGCCTATATAAAGGAATAGCATCAGCACTTCTGTGGTATGAGCTCTTAGAATTCTTTCATTCTCTCTTCAATTCTCGTTTATAGTATATTTATTGACTTAGGCATCGGAGTGTCCCCCCGGAGCAGAACTCTAGGCCTCCATCACCTTTGTTGTTTTGCAGGATTCCTTCTTTGCATCTCCATTGTTGCATCAACAAACATAAAAGCACATTCTCATTGGGATACATGGCATTGATGCTTCAGTTTTGTACGAAAAGCATTTTTTCCAATATTTTTTGTAGAATCAAAGTTTATCTACTGAAAGAGACGAATATGGATTTTTGCAATTTTATCCATTTTTCTTGATTGGGCATCATAAACACATTCTCCTAATTATGATACATGATATTGATGCTTTGGTTCAATAAGAATGGCTTTTCTTTCCACCATTTTCCATAAAATTAAGGTTCCTATACCAAAAGAGATAAACATGGATTTTCATAATTATATCCACTCTTTTCATGGTTGGGCATCATAAACACATTCTACTTATTAGGCTCTATGACATTGATGCTTTGGTTTAACAAGAAAAGCTTTTCATTTTGCATTTTTCCTAGAATCAATGTTTGTCAACCAAATGGGATGAACTTATTTTCATAATTATATCCATTTTTTTCTTGATTGGACATCGAAAAAATATTATCATCATTGGGATACATGATATTGATCGGTTTCATATGAAAAGCTTTTCTTTTCAACGTTTTTTTGTAGAACCAAAGTTCATCTGCCAAAAGAGACGAACATGGATTTTCATAATTACATCCCTTCTTTTCATGATTGGGTATCATAAACACGTTCTTCTCTTTGAGATACATGATATGGTGCTTTGATTTTCACTAAAAAAACATTTATTTCCACTTCTTTCTATAGAATCAAAATTTTCTGCTAAAAGTGGTGAACATGGATTTTCGCGGTTATACATAATTTTTTTCTTGGTTAGGCATCATAGGCATATTTTTCTCATTGGAACGAATGATATTGATGTTTTCGTTTAACAAGAAAACCTTTTCTTCCCTCTATTTTTCATAGAATCAAAGTTCACTTATTAAAAGAGATGAATATTGATTTTCGTAATTGTATCCACCCTTTTCTTAATTAGGTATCATAAACATATTTTCCTTATTGCATACACGATATTAATGCTTTGGTTTAACTAGAAAAACTTTTTATTCCACTATTTTTAGTATAATCAAAGTTCATGTGCCAAAAGAGATGAACATGGATTTTCATAATTATATCCTATCTTTTCATGATTGGGTACCATAAAACATATTCTCGTGCTGGGGATACATGAGATTGATGCTTTGGTTTAACAAGAAAAGCTTTTATTTCCACCATTTTCCTTAAAATCATAGTTCGTATGCCAAAAGAGATGAAATAGGATTCTCCTAATTATAGCCATTCTTTTCTTGATTTGGCATTATAAACACATTCTCCTTATTGGGATACATGATATTGAAGCTTTCATTTAAAAGAAAAGGCTTTTCTTTTCACCATTTTTTTTAGAATCAAAATTCGTCTGTCGAAAGAGACAAGCACTGATTTTCATAATTATATCCATTCGTTTCATGATTGGCATCATAAACACATTTTTCTCCTTAGGATACATGACATTAATGCTTTGGTTTAGTAAGAAAAGCTATTCCTTCCACCATTTTTCATAGAATCAAAGTTCATCCCCAAAAGAAAAAACTTAGATTTTCCAATTATTTTCATTTTTTCTAGATTAGGCATCATAAATGCATTCTTGTAATTTGGATTATGGTATTGATGCTTTGGCTTAATAAGAAAAGCTTTTGTTTTTGCTATTTTCCATGGAATCAAAGTTCATTCGCTAAAAGAGATGAAAATTGATTCTCGTAATTATATCTATTTTTTTCTTGATTGGGCATCATAAACATATTTTCTTCACTAGGATACATGACATTGACGCATTGGCTTACCAACCAAAGCTTTTATTTCCAATATATTCCTTAGAATCAAAGTTCATCTACCAAAAGAGACGAATATGGATTCTTATAATTATATCCATTCTTTTCTTGATTGGCCATCATAACACATTTTTCTCACTGGGATACATGATATTGATGCTTTGGTTCAACAAGAAAAGCTTTTCTTTCTATCATTTATTGTAAAATCAAAGTTTGTCCACCAGAAGAGATGAACAAGAATTTCCTTAATTATGTCCATTTTTTTCATGATTAGCATCATAAACATATTCTCTTTATTAGGATGCATGACATTGATGCTTTAGTTTAAACAAAAGTTTTTCTTTTCACCATTTTCCTTAGAATCAAAATTCGTTTGCAAAAAGCGATGAACATGGATTCAAATTATTATATCCATTTTTTCCTGATTTGGCATCACAAACACAATCTTCTTGTTAGGATACAAGATACTTATGGGTTAGTTTAACAAGAAAAGCTTTTCCTTCCGCCAATTTCTATAGAAACATAGCTCATCTACCAAAAGTGATGAACATGGATTTTCCTAAATTATATCCATTCTTTTTCTGGATTTGGCACCATAAACATATTCTCCTCATTTGGGTACATGACATTGATGCTTTGGTTTAACAAGAAAAGCATTTCTTCAATCATTTCTCTTAGAATCAAAGTTTGTCTGCAAAAAAAGATGAACATGGATTTTCGTAATTATATTCAATCTTTTCATAATTGGGCATCATAAACATATTCTCCTCATTGGGATACCTAACATTGATGCTTTGGTTTAACAAGAAAAGCTTTTCTTTTCACTATCTTCCTTAGAATCAAAGTTCGTCTGCCAAAAGTGACAAACATGGATTCTTATAACTATATCCATTCTTTTTATGATTGGGCATCATAAACACATTCTCCTTATTGGGATACATGAATTGATGCTTTGGTTTAACTGGAAAAGCTTTTTTTCCACCATTTTTTGTAGAATCAAAGTTTTTCTATCCAAAGAGATAAACATGGATTTTTGTAATTATATCCATTCTTTTCTTGATTGGGCATCTTAAACACATTTCCTTCATTGGGATATATGATGTTGATGCTTTGGTTTCACAAGAAAACCTTTTCTTTTCAACATTTTTTGTAAAATCAAAGTTCATCTGCCAAAAAAGATGAACATGGACTTTCGTAATTATATCCATTCTTGTCATGATTAGGCATCATAAAGTTTTTCTCTTCACTATGATACAAGATATTTATGTTTTGGCTTAAGATGAAAATATTTTTTACTCACCATTTTCCCTAAAATCATTGTTAATCCACTAAAAGAAGAACATGGATTCCCATAATTATGTCCATTCCTTTTTGATTAGGCATCATAAACACAAGCCCCACATTGGGATACATGATATTGATGCCTTTGTTTCATGAGAAAATTTTTTTTCTAACATTTTCTATAAAATTGAAGTTCGTATGCCAAAAAAGATGCACATGGATTTTGGTAATTATAGCTATTCTTTTCCTGATTGGGCATCATAAACATAATATCTTCAATGGGATACATGATATTGATGCTTTGGTTTAATAAGAAATGCTTTTCTTTCCACCACTTCTTGTAGAATTTAAGTTCATTTGCCCAAAGAGAAAAACATGGATTTTCGTAATTATCTCCATTCTTTTCATAATTGGGCATTGTAAACACATTCTCCTCATTAGAATACATGATATTGACACTTTGGTTTAACAAGAAAAGCTTTTCTTTGCACTAATTTTTGTAGAATCAAAGTTCGTCTACCAAAAGAGATGAACTTGAATTTTCATAATTATATCCATTCTTTTCATGATTGAGCATCATAAACACATTTCCCTTATTGGGTTACATCACATTGATGCTTTGGTTTATCAAGAAAAGCTTCTCTTTCCACCATCTTCCTTAGAATTAGAGTTCATATGCCAAAGCTGACGAACATGGATTCTAATAATTATATCCATTCTTTTCCTAATTCAACATTGTAAACACATCCTCCTCATTAAGATACATGACATTAATGCTTTCATTTAACAAGAAAAGCTTTTCTTTCCATTAATTTATTTAGATTCAAAGCTCCACCACCAAAAAAAACAAGCATGGATTTTCATAATTATATCGATTTGTTTCATGATTAGGCATAATAACCACATTCTTCTCCTTGAGATACATGACATTGATGCTTTGGTTTCTTATGAAAAGCTTTACTTTGCCTATTTTTTTTGTAGAATCAAAGGTCATTCGCCAAAACAGATAAACATGGATTTTCATAATTATATCCATTTTTTTCTTGATTAGGCGTCATAAAGCATTCTCCTTATTAGAATTCATGATATTGATGCTTTGGTTTAACAAGATATGTTTTTTTTCAGCCATTGTCCATAAAAATCAAAGTTTATGTACCAAAAGAGACGAACATGGATTCTCATAATTATATCAATTCTTTTATTAATTATGTATGATAAACATATTCTCCTCATTGGGATCATGATATTAATGCTTCAATTTTGCAAGAAAAGCTTTTCTTTTTAACATTTATTGCAAAATTAAAGTTCATCCATCAAAAGAGATGATCATGGATTTTTATAATTACATCCATTCTTTCATGATTGGGCATCATGAACACATTTTTCTCATTGGGATATATGGTATTGATGCTTTGGTTTCATAAGAAATGCTTTTCTTTCCAACATTTTTTAAAGAATCAAAGTTCATCTGCCAAAAAAAAAGAACATGGATTTTTGTAATTATGTCAATTTTTTCTTGGTTCAGCATCATAAACAAACTGTCCTCATTAAGATACATGATATTGATATTTTGATTTAACAAGAAAAACTTTTTTTTCCACTACTTCCATAAAATCATAGCTTGTCTACCAAAAGAGGCGAACATGGATTTTCATAATTATATCCATTGTTTTTCTTGATTGGGCCTCATATACGCATTCATCTCACTCGAATACATTATCTAGATGCTTTGGTTTAACAAGCAAAGCTTTTATTTCCACTAATTTTCATAGTATCAAAGTTTGTATGTAAGGAGACAAGCATAAATTTTCATAATTATGTCCACCCTTTCCTTGACTTGGCATCATAAAAGAATTCTCCTTATCGAGTGTCACAAACGCATTCTCCTTATCAAGACCTGACGATAATGTTTTGGCTTAGCAAGAAATGTTTTTCCTTCCCCCATTTTCCTTAGAATCAAACTTCGTTTGCCAAAAGAGATGAATGTGGATTCTTATAATTATATCCATTCTTTTCTTGATTAGGCATCATAAACACATTTTTCTCACTGGGATACATGATATTGATGCTTTGGTTCAACAAGAAAAGTTTTTCTTTCCACCATTTCCCATAAAATCAAAGTTTGTCCACCAAATGAGATGAACATGGATTTTCTTAATTATATTCGCTTTTTTTCATGATTGGCATCATAAACATATTCCCTTTATTAGGATGCATGACATTGATGCTTTAGTTTAAACAAAAGCTTTTCTTTTCACCATTTTTCTTAGAATTAAAAATCGTTTGCCAAAAGTGATGAATATGGATTCAAATTATTATATCCATTCTTTTCTTGATTTGGCATCACAAACACATTCTCCTTGTTGGGATACATGATACTAATGGGTTGGTTTAACAAGAAAAGCTTTTCCTTCCACCAATTTCTATAGAAGCATAGCCCATCTGCCAAAAGTGATGAACATGCATTTTCCTAAATTATATCCATTCTTTTTCTTGATTTGGCACCATAAACGCATTCTCCTCATTTGAATACATGATATTGATGCTTTGGTTTAACAAGAAAAGCTTTTACTCAATCATTTCTCCTAGAATCAAAGTTTGTCTGCCAAATAAGACGAACATGGATTTTCATAATTATATTCACTTTTTTCATAATTGGGCATCATAAACACATTCTCCTTATTGGGATACCTAACATTGATGCTTTGGTTTAACAAGAAAAGCTTTTCCTTTCACTATCTTCCTTAGAATCAAAGTTTGTCTACCAAAAGTTACAGACATGGATTCTTATAATTATATCCATTCTTTCTATGATTGGACATCATAAACACGTTCTCCTTATTGGGATACATGAATTGATGCTTTGGTTTAACTAGAAAAGCTTTTTTTCACCCTTTTTTATAGAATCAAAGTTTTTTCGTCCAAGAAGATAAACATGGATTTTTGTAATTATATCCATTCTTTTCTTGATTGGGAATCTTAAACACATTCTCCTTATTGGGATACATGATGTTGACACTTTGGTTTCACAAGAAAACCTTTTCTTTTGAACATTTTTTTTAAATCAAAGTTCATCTTCCAAAAGAGATAAACATGGACTTCCGTAATTATATCCATTCTTGTCATGATTAGGCATCATAAAGATATTCTCTTCACTATGATACAAGATATTTATGTTTTGGTTTAAGATGAAAATATTTTCTACCCACCATTTTCCTTAGAATCGTTGTTAATCCACCAAAAGACAAACATGGATTGCCATAATTATGTCCATTCCTTTCTTGATTAGGCATCATAAACATATTCCCCACATCGGGATATACGATATTGATGCTTTGGCTTAACGAGAAAAACTTTTTTTCTAACATTTTCTATAGAATTGAAGTTCGTATGCCAAAAAAGATGCATATGTATGTTCATAATTGTATCTTTTCTTTTCCTGATTAGGCATCATAAACGTAATATCTTTAATAAGATACATGATATTAATGCTTTATTTTAACAAGAAATGCTTTTCTTTCCACCACTTCTTGTAGAATTAAAGTTCATTTGCCAAAAGAGAAAAACATGGAATTTCATAATTATCTCCATTCTTTTCTTAATTGGGCATCGTAAACACATTCTTCTCATTAGAATACATGATATTGACGCTTTGATTTAATAGGAAAAGCTTTTCTTTGCACTAATTTATGTAGAATGAAAGTTCATCTGCCAAAAGAGATAAACTTGAATTTTCGTAATTATATCCATTATTTTCATGATTGGGCATCATAAACACATTCCCTTCGTTGGGATACATCACATTGATGCTTTGGTTTATTAAGAAAAGCTTTTCTTTCCACCATCTTCCTTAGAATCAAAGTTCATCTACCAAAGCTGACGAACATGGATTCTAATAATCATATTCATTCTTTTCCTAATTCGACATCGTAAACACATTCTCCTCATTAGGATACATGACATTGATGCTTTCATTTAACAAGAAAAGCTTTTCTTTCCATCAATTTATTTAGAATCAAAGCTTTACCACCAAAAGAAACAAGCATGGATTTTCATAACTATATCTATTTGTTTCATGATTAGGCATCATAACCACATTCTTCTCCTTGAGATACATGACATTGACGCTTTGGTTTCTTATGAAAAGCTTTAATTTACCCATTTTTTGTAGAATCAAAGTTCATCCACCAAAACAAATGAACATGGATTTTCCTAATTATATCCATTTTTTCTTGATTAGGCATCATAAAGCATTCTCCTCATTGGAATTCATGATATTGATGCTTTGTTTTAACAAGAAATGTTTTTTTTCAACCACTTTCCATAAAATAAAGTTTATGCACCAAAAGAGATGAACATGGATTCTTATAATTATATCCATTCTTTTATTAATTGTGTATGATAACCATATTCTCCTCATTGGGATCATGATATTAATGCTTCAGTTTTGCAAGAAAAGCTTTTCTTTCTAACATTTCTTGCAAAATTAAAGTTCATCCACCAAAAAAGATGATCATGGACTTTTGTAATTACGTCCATTCTTTCATGATTGGGCACCATGAACACATTTTCCTCATTGAGATATATAGTATTGATGCTTTGGTTTCGCAAGAAAAGCTTTTCTTTCCAACATTTTTTGAAGAATCAAAGTTTATTCGCCAAAAAAGACGAACATGGATTTTTTAATTATGTCAATTTTTTTCTTGATTCAGCATCATAAACAAACTCTTCTTATTAAGATACATGATATTGATGCTTTGATTTAACAAGAAAAGCTTTTTTTCCACTAATTTCTTAGAATCATAGCTTATCTACCAAAAGAGGCGAACATGGATTTTCATAATTATATCTATTGTTTTCTTGATTGGGCCTCATATACGCATTCTTCTCGCTCAGATACATGATCTAGATTCTTTGGTTTAGCAAGAAAAGTTTTTCTTTCCACTATTTTTTGTAGTATCAAAGTTTGTCTGTAATGAGACAAACATAAATTTTCATAATTATGTCCACTCTTTTCTTAACTTGGCATCATAAATGAATTCTCCTTATAAAGTGTTACAAACACATTCTCCTTATTAGGACATGATGGTGATGTTTTGGTTTAGCAAGAAATGTTTTTCCTTCCCTCATTTTCCTGAGAATCAAAGTTCATATGCCAATAGAGATGAACATGGATTCTTATAACTACATCTATTCTTTTTTTGACTTGGTATCATAAACACATTCTCCTCTTTGGGGTACATGATATTGATTCTTGGGTTCAACAAGGAAAGGTTTTCTTTCCACCATTTTCTATAGAATCAAAGTTCGTTTGCTGAAAAAGACAAACATAGAGCTTCATAACTATATCTATTCTTTGTGTGAATAGGAATCATAAAAACATTTTCCTCATTGGTATACATGACATTGATGCTTTAGTTTATCAAGAAAAACATTTTTTTTAACATTTTTCTTAAAATCAAAGTTTGTTTGCCAAAAGAGACATACATGCATTCTCATAATTATTCTTTTCATGATTTGGCATCATAAACATATTCTTCTTATTAGGGTAGTTGATATTTATGATTTGTATTAACAAGAAAAGTTTTTCTATCCACCATTTGTTAGAGAATTAAAGTCCATTTGCCAAAAGAGGCGAACATAGATTTTCATAAATTATATCCATTTTTTTCTTGACTGGGCATCATAATCACATTCTCCTCATTGAAATACATGATATTGTTGATTTGTTTTAACAAGAGACTTTTTTCCACCATTTTTCATAGAACAAAATTTCACCAGCCAAATGAGACTAACATGAATTTTCATAATTATATCCGTTCTTTTCATGATTGACAACACAAGCACATTCTCCTCATTAGGGTATATGATATTGATGCTTTAGTTTTAGAAGAAAATCTTTTTCCAACCATTTTTTGTAGAATCAAAGTTCATCTGCCAAAAAGGATGAACATTGGTTTTTGTAATTATATCCACTCTTTTTTTGGTTAGACTTCATAAAAACATTCCATTGATTGGGGCACAAGATATTGATGCTTTGGTCTAAGAAGAAAAGCTTTTCATTCCACCATTTTCCCTAGAAACATAGTTTATTTGCCAAAGGGGATGAACATGGATTTTCATAATTATATCCATTCTTTTCTTGATTGAGCATAATAAGCATATTATTTTCTTTGGCATACATGATATTGATGCTTTGGTTTAACAAGAAAAGCTTTTTTTTTCATCATTTTCCTTAAAATCATAGCTCATCCACTAAAAAAGATAAGCATGGATTTTCTTAATTATATCCATTTTTTTTCTTGATTAGGCATCATAAACATATTATACTTATTAGGATACATGATATTGGCACTTTGGATTCGCAAGACAAGCTTTTCTTTCTAACATTTTTTGCAAAATCAAATATCATCTGCCAAAAGAGACGATTATGGATTTTCATAATTAAATTCATTATTTTCATGATTGGGCATCATAAACACATTGTCCTCATTAGGATGCATGATCTTGAAACTTTGGTTCTGCAAGAAAAGCTTTTCTTTCCAACATTTTTCTTTGAATCAAAGTTCATCTGCCAAAAAAGATGAACATGGATTTTCATTATTATACCCACTTTTTTCATGATTAGGCATCTTAAACATATTCTCTTTATTAGGATACATGACTTTGACATATTGGTTTAACAAGAGAAGCTTTTCTTTCCACCATTTTCCTTATAATCAAAGTTCATATGCCAAAAAAATGAACATGGATTCCCATAATTATAACCAGTTTTTCTTGATTCACCATCATGAACATTATTCTTTTCATTGGGATATATGATATTGATGCTTTTTTTGGAAAAAAAAGCCTTTCTTTCCACCATTTTTTATAGAATCAAAGTTCATATGTTAATGAAAATGAACATGGATTCTTGTAAACATATTCTCTTCATTGGGATATATGATATTGATACTTTGGTTTTGCAAAAAAAAAAAGCTCTTTTTTCTAACATTTTTTGTGGAGTCAATGTTCAACTACCAAAAGAGATAAACATGGATTCTTATAATTATATCCATTCCTTTCCTGATTGGGCATCATAAAAATAATTTCTTCTTTTTGGCATACATGATATTAATACTTTGCTTTAACGAGAAGAGCTTTTCTTTCAACTACTTTTGTTAAAATTATAACTCATTCATTAAAAGAGACAAACATAGATTTTTGCAATTATATCCATTCCTTTTCTTGATAACGCATCATAAACAAATTCTCTTAATTAGGATACATGATATTGATACTTTGGTTTCGTAAGAAAAGTTTTTCTTTTCAACTTCTTTTTGCAGAGTCAAAATTCATCTACCAAAAGAAACAATCATGGATTTTTGTAATTACATCCATTTTTTTCATGATTGGGCATCATGAACATATTTTCCTCATTAGGACAAATGATATTGATGTTTTAGTTTTCAAAAGAAAAGGTTTCTTTCCAACTTTGTCATAGAATCAACGTTCATCTACCAAAATAGGCAAACATGGATTTCCATGATTATATACATTTTTTCTTGATTAGACATCATAAATACATTCTTCTCATTGGGATACATGATATTGATGCTTTGGTTTAATAAGAAAAGCTTTTCTTTCCATCATTTTTTGTAGAATGAAAGTTCATCCGCCAAAAGAGACGAACATGGATTTTCATAATTATATCCACACTTTTCTTGATTGAACATCATAAACATATTCTCCTCATTGTATACACGATATTGATGCTTTGGTTTTATAAGAAAAGCTTTTCTTTCCAACAATTCCTTTACAATCGAAGTTCCTTTGTCAAAAGGGATGAACATGGATTTTCATAATTATATCAATTTTTTTCTTAATTAGGCATCATAAACACATTCTTTTCTTTGGGATACATGATATTAATGCTTAGGCTTTGCAAGAAAATCTTTTCTTCCCAATATTTTTTGTAAAATCAAAGTTCATCTGACAAAAAAGATAAATGTGGATTCTCATAATTATATCCATTCTTTTCATGGTTTGGCATCATACATTATCCTTTTTGAGATACATGACATTAACACTTTCGTTGAACAAGAATAACTTTTCTTTCTAGCAGCTTTTGCCAAATCCATGTTCATCTGCAGTAAGAGGTGAACATCGATTTTCGCAATTATATCCATTTTTCTTGATTGGGAATCATAAACACAGTTTCCTTCTTAAGATACGTAATGTTGATGCTTTGGTTTAACAAGAAAAGCTTTTCTTTCCATCGTTTTTCATAGAATCAAAGTTAGTCAACAAAAAAGGATGAACATGGATTTTCACACTTATATTTATTTTTTTATTAGGCATCACAAGCACATTCTCTTTATTAGGATACATGATATTGATGCTTTGATTTAACAAGAAAAGCTATTCTTTCTACCATTTTCTATAGAGTCAAAGTTCATATGCCAAAAGAGATGAACTTGGATTTTTATAATTATATCCACTTCTTTCATGATTGGACATCCTAGACGTGTTCTATTTATTGGGATACATGACTTGACGCTTTGGTTTAATAGAAAAAGCTTTTCATTCCACCATTTTCCTTAGAATCAAAGTTCCTTTACCAGAAGTGATGAACATGGATTCCCATAATTATATCCATTCTTTTCTTAATTTAGCATCATAAAGACATTCTCTTAATTGGGATATACGATACTGATGCTTTGGTTTAATAGGAAAAGTTTTTCTTTTCACACATTTTTTGCAAAATCAAAGTTCGTTCGCCAAAAGAGATGAACATGGATTCTCAAAATTATATCCCTTTTTTTTTATTAGGCATCATAAACATATTTTTCTTATTAGGACACATGAATTAATACTTTGGTTTCACAAGAAAAGCTTTTGTTTCCACCATTTTCCTTAGAATCATAGCTTGTCCACTAAAATAGACGAACATGGATTTTCATAATTATACCTATTATTTTCTTTCTATCATTTTTCACAAAATTAAAGTTTATCTCCCAAAAGAGACGAACATGGATTCTCATAATTATATCCATTCTTTTTCTTGATTGGGCATCACAAATATTTTCTCCTCATTGAGATACATGATATTAATGCTATGGTTTCGCAAGAAAAGCTCTTCTTTCCAACAATTTTTGTTAAATCAAAGCCCCTTTGCGAAAAGGGATGAACATGGATTTCCATAATTATATTATTCTTTTCTTGATTAGGCATCATAAACTTATTCTTCTCATTGAGATACATGATATTAATGATATGATTTTACAAGAAAAGCTTTTCTCCCCAACACTTTTTGTAGAATTGAAGCTCCTCTGCAAAAAGGGATGAACATGGATTTTCATAATTATATCCATTCTTTTTTTGATTGGGTATCATAAACACATTTTTCTCATTAGGATACATGATATTAATGCTTTGGCTTTGCAAGAAAAAAAATTTTCTTTCCAACATTTTACGTAGAATCAAAGTTCATCCTCCAAAAGGGATAAACATGGATTTTCATAATTATAGACATTTTTTACTTGATTGGCATCATAAACACATTTGCCTCATTGCGATACATGATGTTGATGCTTTGGTTTTAACAAGAAAAGCTTTTCTATGCACTATTTTTTGTATAATCAAAGCTAGTCTATCAAAAGAGAAGAACATGGATTTTCATAACTATATCCATTCTTTTCATGATTGGGCATCGTAAACACTTTCTTCTTATTAAAATACATGATATTAATATTTTACTTCAACAAGGAAAGCTTATCTTTCCGCCAATTTTTGTAGAATCAAAGTTTATTTGCCAAAAGAGACGAACATAGAGTTTCATAATTATATCATTTCTCTGCATGAATAGGTACTATAATAAACACATTTTCCTCATTGGGTTACATAACATTGATGCTTTGGTTTAGTAGGAAAAGCTTTTCTTTTTGCCACTTTCTTCAGAATCAAAGTTCATCTGCCAAAAGAGACATGCATGGATTTTCACAATTATATCCATTCTTTTGTTGATTCGGCACCATGAACACATTATCCTTATTGGGATACATGATATTGATGCTTTTCATTACCAAGAAAAGCTTTTTTCCACCATTTTTGGAGAATCAATGTTCATCTGCGAAAAAAGATGAACATGGATTTTGTAATTATATCCGTTCTTTTATGATTGGGTCTCATAAACACATTCTCCATATTGGGATATATGACATTGATTCTTTGGTTTCACAAGAAAACCATTTGTTTCCACCATTTTCCTTAGAATCATAGTTTATTCACCAAAAAAGATGAACATGAATTCCTATAATTATGTCTATTCTTTTCATGATTTGGCATCATAAACACATTCTGCTTATTGGGATGCATGATATTGATGCTTTAGATTCACAAGAAAAGCTTTTCTTTCCAACATTTTCCATAGAATTCAAGGTCGCCTGCCATAAAAGATGAACATGGATCTTTATAATTATATCTATTCTTTTCTTGATAGGGCATCATGAATATAATCTCCTAATTGGGATACACGATATTGATGTTTTAGTTTAACAAGAAAGGTTTTTCTTTCCACCATTCTCTGTAGAATCAAAGTCCAACTATCAAAAAAGGCTAACCTAGATTTTTAAAATTATATCCATTCGTTTCAAGATTAGGCACCAAAAAACATATTTTCCTTCTTGGTATACATGATATTGATGCTTTGGTTTAACAAGAAAAGCTTTTCTTTCCACCATTTTCCTCAGAATCATAGTTCATCTGCCCAAAGAGATGAACATGGATTTTTGCAATTATACCCATTCTTTTCTTGTTTGGGCTTCATAAACAAATTTTCTCATTGGGATACCTGATATTGATGCTTTGGCTTAACAGTAAAAGCTTTTCTTTCCACCATTTTCCCTATAATCAAAGTTCTCCACCAAAAGAGATGAACATGGATTTTCATAGTTATATCCACTCTTTTCATGGTTGGGCATCATAAACAAATTCTCCTCATTAGGATATATGACATTGATGTTTTGCTTTAACTAGAAAAACTTTTCATTCTAGCGTTTTCCTTCAAATCAAAGTTTATTTGCCAGAAGTGACGAACTTGGATTCATATAATTATATCCATTCTTTTCTTGATTTGGCATCATAAACACATTCTCTTCATTGGGATACATGATATTGATACTTGAGTTTAACAAAAAAAAGCTTTTCTTTTCATTTCGCAGAATCAATCTTTGCCTAACAAAAAAGATGAACCTAGATTCTCATAACTGTATCCATTCCTTTCTTGGTTGGGCATCATAAACATATTCTTCTCATTGGGACACATGATATTAGTGCTTTGGCTTTGCAAGAAAAGCTTTTCTTTCCAACGTGTTTTGTAGAATCAAAGTAGTTCCACCAATAGAGATAAACATAGGTTTTCATAACTATTTCAATTTTTTTATTGGTTGGGCATCATAAACATATTTTCCTCATTATGATACATGATATTGATGCTTTGGTTTCATAAGAAAAACTTTTTTCTAGCATTTTTCATAGAATTAAAGGTCATCCACCAAAAAGGACAAACATTAATTTTCGTAATTACAACCATTGTTTTCATGATTGGGTATCATAAACACATTCTTGTCTTTAGGATACATGATATTGATGCTTTGGTTTCACAAGAAAAGCTTTTCTCTCTAACATTTTCTTTAGAATCAAAGTTCATCTATCAAAAGAGATGAACATCGATTTTGACAGCTATATACATTTCTTTTCTTAATTGGGCATCACAAACACATTCTCTGCATTGGGATAAATGATATTTATGCTTTAGTTTAGCAAGAAAATCTTTTGTCCTCATTTTTTTGTAGAAATAGAATTCGTCTACCAAAAAAAATGAAAATGAACTTTCATAATTATATCTACTCTTTTCATGATCAGAGATCATAAATACATTCTTCTGATTGGGATACATGAAATTGATGCTTTGCTTTAACAATAAAAACTTTTCATTCTTGTATTTTCTTTAGAATCATAGTTTGTCACGAAATGAGGTGAACATGGATTTTTGTAATTATATCCATTTTTTCATGATTGGGCATTGTAAACACATTCTCCTCATTGGGATACATGATATCGATGATTGCATTAACAAGAAAAGCTTTTCTTTCTATCATTTTTTAGAGAATTAAAGTTCATCCGCCAAAGGAGATGAACATGGATTTTCATAATTTTATCTGGATTGGGCACCGTAAATGCATTTTCTTCGTTTAGAAACATGATTTTAATGCTGGGTTTAAAAGAAAAGCTTTTCTTTCCACCATTTTTTGCAAAATCCAAGTTTCTTTGCCAAAAGAGACAAACATAGATTTTTGTGATTAAACCCATTATTTTCAGGATTAGGCATCATAAACACATTCACCTTATTATGAAACATGATATTGATGCTTTCATTTTAACAAGAAAAGCTATTCTACCCATCATTCTCCCTAGAATCAAAGTTCATTTGCCAAAAGAGGTAACCATGTATTTTCATAATTATATCCACTCTTTTCATGATTGGGTATCATAAATGTATTCTTCTCATTACAATACATGATATTGATGCTTTGCTTTAACAAGAAAAGCTTCTCTTTCTACTAATTTTAGTTGAATCAAAGTTCTTTTGCCAAAAGAGACAAACTTGGATTTTGTAATTATATCCACTCTTTACATGAATAGGCATCATAAACACATTTTCCTTATTAGGATACGTGACATTAATGCTTTAGTTTAACAAGAAAAGATTTTTTTTTGCCATTTTCCTCAGAATCATAATTCATCTGCCAAAAGAGATGTACATGGATTCTCATAATTATAGCCATTCTTTTCTTGATTGGGCATCATGAACACATTCTTCTCATTGGGATACATGATATTGATGCTTTGCATCACACAAAGAAAGCTTTTCTTTTTACCATTTTTTGTGGAATCAATATTTATCTGCTAAAAGAGATGAACATGGATTCTTGTAATCATATACATTATTTTTATGATTGGGCATCATAAAAACATTCTTTCCATTGGATACATGATATTGATGCTTTGGTTTAATGAGAAAAGCTTTTCTTTCTACCATTTTTCACATAATTAAAGTTTGTCTCCCAAAAGATATGAACATGGATTCTCATAGTTGTATCCATTGTTTCTTGATTGGGCATCATAAGCATATTCTCCTCATTGAGATACATGGTATTAATGCTTTGGTTTCACAAGAAAAGCTTTTCTTTCCAACAATTTTTGTAGAACTGAAGCTCCTCTATAAAAAAAGGATGAACATGGATTTTCATTATTATATCCATTCTTTTCTTGATTGGGCATCATAAACATATTCTCCATATTGGGATACATGATATTAACACTGTGGCTTCACAAGAAAAACTTTTCTTTCCAACATTTTTCGTAGAATTGAAGTTTATCCTCCAAAAGGGATAAACATGGATTTTCATTAATTATATCCATTCTTTTCTTGATTTGCATCATAAACATGTTTGCTTCATTGTGATACATGATGTTGATTCTTTGGTTTTAACAAGAAAAGCTTTTCTATCCACCGTTTTCCATATAATTAAAGCTTGTCTGTCAAAAGAAAAGAGCATGGATTTTCATAATTATATCAATTCTTTTCATAAATGGGAAAACACTTTCTTCTCATTGCAATACATGATGTTGATGCTTAACTTTAATAGGGAAAGCTTATCTTTCCATTAATTTTCGTACAATCAAAGTTCATTTGCCAAAAGAGATAAACATGGAGTTTCATAATTATATCCCTTTCTCTGCATGAATGGGCACCATAGTAAACACATTTTCCTCATTGGGATATATAACATTGATGCTTTGGTTTAACAAGAAAAGCTTTTATCTCTGCCACTTTCCTTAGAACCAAAGTTTATCTGCCGAAATAGATGTACATGGATTTTCACAATTATATCCATTATTTTGTTGAGTCGAAATTATGAACACATTATCCTCATAGGGATACAAGATATTGATGCTTTTCATTAACAAGAAAGGCTTTTCTTTCCATGATTTTTGGAGAATCAATGTTCATCTGCCAAAAAAGACAAACATGGATTTTAGTAATTATATCCATTCTTTTTGTGATTGGGTCTCATAAAGACATTCTCCTTATTGGGATACATGGCATTGATTCTTTGGTTTCATAAGAAAACCCCTTCTTTCCACCATTTTCCTTGAAATCATAGTTCATTCACTAAAAATGATGAATATGGATTCCTATTATAATGTCTATTTATTTTCATGATTGGGCATCATAAACACATTCTCCTTATTAGGATACATGATATTAATGCTTTGGATTCATAAAAAAGGTTTTTTTTTCCAACACTTTCTATAAAACTGAAGTTTGCCTACCATAAAAGACGAACATGGATTTTCATAATTATACCTATTCTTTCTTTGGATAGGGCATCATGAAGATAATCTACTCATTTGGATACATGATATTGATGTTTTGGTTTAATAAGAAAGGTTTTTCTTTCTACCATTCTTTGTAGAATCAAAGTTCAACTGTTAAAAGAGACAAACATGGATTTTCATAATTATATCCATTCCTTTCATGATTGGGTACCATAAAACACATTCTCCCCCTTGGGATGCATGACATTGATGCTTTGGTTTAACAAGAAAAGCTTTTCTTTCCACCATTTTCCTTAGAATTATAATTCATCCACCAAAAGGGATGAACATGGATTTTTGCAATTATATCCATTCTTTTCTTGTTTGGGCATCATAAACAAATTCTCCTTATTGGAATACATGATATTGACGCTTTGGTTTAATAAGAAAATGTTTTCTTTCCATCATTTTCCATAGAATCGAAGTTCCTCCACCGAAAGTGATGAAGATGGATTTTCATAATTATATCTACTATTTTCATTGTTAGGCATCATAAACAAATTCTCCTCATTGGGATACATGACATTGATGCTTTGGTAACAAGAAAAGGTTTTCATTTCACCATTTTTCTTAAAATCAAAATTTGTCTGCCAGAAGTGACGAACATGGATTCTCATAATTATATCAATTTTTTTCTTAATTGGGCATCATAAACGTATTATCCTCACTGAGATACATGATATTGATGCTTTTGTTTCACAATAAAAACTTTTCTTTCCAACACTTTTTGCAGAATTAAAGGTCATCCACCAAAAGGGACAAACATTGATTTTCGTAATTATAATCATTTTCATGATTTGGTATCATAAATACATTCTCGTCTTGGGATACATGATATTAATGGTTTGTTTTCACAAGAAAAGCTTTTCTTTCCAACATTTTTTGCAGAATCAAAGTTCAACTATCAAAAGAGATGAACATTGATTTTCACAGCTATATACATTTTTTTCTTAATTAGCCATCATAAACACTTTCTCCTCATTAGGATAAATGATATTTATGCTTTCGTTTAGTAAGAATATCTTTTTCTTCCTCCATTTTTTTGCATAATTAAAGTTCATCTGTCAAAAAAGATGAACATGAATTTTCATAATTATATCCATTCTTGTCATGATCAGGCATCTTAAATACACTCTTCTCATTAGGATACATGAAATTGATGCTTTGGTTTAACAATAAAAGCATTTCATTTCTTTTATTTTCTTTGGAATCATAGTTTATCGCAAAATGAGGTGAACATGGATTTTTGCAATTATATCCACTTTTTTCATGATTGGTCATCATAAACGCATTATCCACATTGGGATATATGATATTGATGATTTTCATTAACAAGGAAAGCTTTTCTTTCCACCAGTTTTTAGAGAATCAAACCTAATTCACCAAAAGAGATAGTCATGGATTTTTATAATTTTATCCGGATTGGGCATCGTAAATGCATTCTTCTCATTCGGATACATGATTTAATGCTTTGGTTTAACAAGAAAAGCTTTTTTCTTTCTACCTTTTTTATGGAATTCAAGTTTCTTTGCCAAGAGGGATGAACATGGATTTTTGTAATTATATCCATTCTTTTATGATTGGGCATCATAAACACACCTGCCTTATTGTGATACATGATATTGATGCTTTAATTTTAACAGGAAAAGCTATTCTATCCATCGTTCTCCCTAGAATCAAAGTTTGTCTGCCAAAAGAGTTGACCATGGATTTTTGTAATTATATCCACTCTTTTCATGATTGGGCATCATAAACACATTCTTCTCATTACAATTCATGATATGGATGCTTTGCTTTAACAAGAAAAGCCTCTCTTTCCACCAATTTTCGATGAATCAAAGTTCATCTGCCAAAAGAGACAAACATAGAGTTTGATAATTTTATCCATTCGTTGCATGAAAGGGCATCATAAACACATTTTCCTTATTTGGATACATGACATTGATGCTTTGGTTTAGCAAGGATAGCTTTTTTCTGCTATTTTCTTTAAAATCATAATTCATCTACCAAAAGAAATGTATGTGGATTCTTACAATTATATCCATTCTTTTCTTGATTGGGCAACATGAACACATTCTTCTCATTAGGATACATGATATTGATGCTTTGTGTCACACAAAGAAAGCTTTCTATTCCATCATTTTTTGGAGAATTAAAGTTCATCTGCCAAAAGGGACAAACTTGGATTTTCATAATTATATCCATTCTTTTCATGATTGGGCATTATGAACACATTCTCCTTACTAGGATACATGGTATTGATGCTTTGGTTTTACAAGAAAACTTTTTCTTTCTACTATTTTTTGTAAAATTAAAGTTCATCTGCCAAAGAAGATAAACTTGGATTTTCATAATCATATCCATTCTTCTCATTATTGGGCATCAGAAGGACATTTTCCTCATTAGGATATATGAGAATCTTTTTATTCCATCGTTTTCCTTAGAATAATAGTTCATTTGTAACAAAAGATGAACATGGATTTTTGTAATTATATCTATTCATTCATTTCATGATTATGCATCAAAAACACATTTTTCTCATTAGGATAAATGATATTGATGCCTTGATTTAAGAAGAAAATATTATCTTTCCTCATTTTTTGTAAAATCAAAGTTCACCTACCAAAAAAGATGAACATGGATTTTCATAATCACGTCCATTCTTCTCATGATTAGGCATCATAAACACATCCTCCTAATTAGGATACAAGATATTGATGCTATGGTTTTGCAGGAAAAGCTTTTTTACAAGCATTTTTTGTAGAATCAATGTTCGTCTGCCAAAAGACTCGAATGAGGATTGTTGTAATTATATCCATTCTTTTCATGATTGGGCATCATAAACATATTCTTCTCGTTCGGATACAAGATATCGATGCTTTGATTTGACAAGAAAAACTTTTCTTTTCACCATTTTTGTAGAATCAAAGTTTATCCACCAAAAGAGACGAACATGAATTTTCATAATTGTACACATTCTTTTCATGATTGAGCATCATAAAAACATTTTCCTCATTAGGATACAATATATTGATGCTTTGGTTTAAGAAGAAAAGCATTTTCAACCATTTTCCTTAGAATCATAATTGGTCTGCCAGAAAAGAGGAACGGGGATTCTAGTGATTATATCTATTCTTTTCTTGATTGAGCATCATAAAGACATTCTCCACGATGGGATACATGATGTTGATGTTTTACTTTCGCAAGAAAACTTTTTTTTCTAAAATTTTCTTTGGAATCAATATTTGTCACCAATAGACACGAGTATGGATTTTCATAATTATAGCTATTCTTTTGTTGACTAGGCATGATAAAAACAATTTCCTTATTAGGATGCATGATTCTGATCCTCGGTTTAACAAGAAAAGCTTTTCTTTCCACTATTTGTCATAGAATCAAAGTTCATCCACCAAATGAGATGAACATCAATTTTCATAATTATATCCATTTTTTTCATGATTGGGAATCATAGACACATTCTCTTTATTTGGATACATGATAATGATACTTTAGTTTAACAAGTAAAGCTATTATTTCTGCCATTTTCCTTTGAACCATTGTCATCAGCCAAAAGAGACAAACATAGATTTTCGTAACTACATCCTCTCTCTTCATAATTAGGCAATATAAACACATTCTCCTTATTAGGATACATGATATTGGTGCCTTGATTTCACAAGTAAACCTTTTCTTTCAACATTTTTCTTGGAATCAAAGTTTGTCTACAAAAAGACACGAACATGAGACAAGAACATGGATTTTCGTAATTATACCCATTTTTTTCTTGGTTGGGCATCATAAACACATTCTCCTCGCTAGGATACATGATATTGATTCTTTGGTTTAAGAAGAAAAACTTTTCTTCCTACCTTTTTTGTAAAATCAAAGTCTATCCGCTAAAAGAAATGAGCATAGGTTTTCATAATTATATGCATTTTTTCCTTGATTATGTATCATAAACACATTCTTCTTATTAAGATACATGATACTGATGTTTGGCTTAAGAAGAAAAACTCTTTTTTCCACCATTTTTTGTAAAATCAAAGTTCAACCACCAAAAGAAACAAACATAAGCTTTTATAATTATATCCATTCTTCTCTTGATTAGGCATCATAAAGACATTCTCCTCATTAGGATACAAGATATTGACACTTTGATTTAAAATGAAAAGCTTTTCATTCCATCATTTTCCTTAGAATCATAGTTTATCCATAAAAAGAGATGAACATAGACTTTTAAAATTATATCTGTTCTTTTCATGATTGAGCACATAAACACATTCTTGTCATTAGGATACATGATATTGAAGCTTTGGATCAAGAGGAAAAGCTTTTCTTTCCCCCATTTTTTGTAGAATCAAAGTTCATTTGCCAAAAGAAATGAACATGGATATTTGTAATCATATCCATTCTTCTCATGACTGGGCATCATAAACTTGTCCTTCTTATTGGGATATACAATATTGATGCTATGGTTTTGTAGGAAAAGCTTTTTTTCCACCATTTTTCTTAGAATCAGTGTTCGTCTGCCAAAAAAGATGAAAAAGGATTTTTGTAATTATATCCATTCTTTTCATGATTAAGAATCGTAAACACATTCTCTTCATTTGGATACATGACAGTGATACTTTAGTTTAACAATAAAAGCTATTATTTCCACCATTTTTCCTTCGAATCCTTGTTCAACCCCCAAAAAAGATGAATAGTAATTGTATCTTTTCTTTTCATGATTAGGCAATATTAAGACATTCTCCTCGTTAGGATACATAATATTAATGCTTTGGTTCTGCAAGTAAAGCTTTTATTTCCAACATTTTTACTAGAATTAAAGTTCATTTGCAAAAAGAGATGAACATGGATTTTCATAATTATACCCATTCTTCTCTTGATTGGGCATCATAAACACATTTTCCCTGCTAGGATGATTTGATGCTTTGGTTCAAGAAGAAAAGCTATTTATGATTACATCTACTATTTTTATGATTGGGGATGATGAAAACATTCTTCTTATTAGGATACAGGATATTAATGCTTTGCTTTGAAAGTAAAGCTTTTCCTTCCAACATTTTTTTGTTGGTTCATTCGTAAAAAGAGACGAACATGGATTTTCATAATTATCTCCATTCTTTTTTTATTAAGCATTATAAACACATTCTCCTCATTTGGATACATGATATTTACGCTTTGGTTTAACAAGAAAAGTTTTTCTTCCAAATATTTTTCTTAGAATCAAAGTTCATCTGTCAAAAGAGATGAACTCAGATTTTCATAGTTATATCCATTTTTTCTTGATTGAGCATCATAAACACATTCTCTTCATTTGGATACATGACAGTGATACTTTAGTTTAACAATAAAAGCTATTATTTCCACCATTTTTCCTTCGAATCCTTGTTCAACCCCCAAAAAAGATGAATAGTAATTGTATCTTTTCTTTTCATGATTAGGCAATATTAAGACATTCTCCTCGTTAGGATACATAATATTAATGCTTTGGTTCTGCAAGTAAAGCTTTTATTTCCAACATTTTTACTAGAATTAAAGTTCATTTGCAAAAAGAGATGAACATGGATTTTCATAATTATACCCATTCTTCTCTTGATTGGGCATCATAAACACATTTTCCCTGCTAGGATGATTTGATGCTTTGGTTCAAGAAGAAAAGCTATTTATGATTACATCTACTATTTTTATGATTGGGGATGATGAAAACATTCTTCTTATTAGGATACAGGATATTAATGCTTTGCTTTGAAAGTAAAGCTTTTCCTTCCAACATTTTTTTGTTGGTTCATTCGTAAAAAGAGACGAACATGGATTTTCATAATTATCTCCATTCTTTTTTTATTAAGCATTATAAACACATTCTCCTCATTTGGATACATGATATTTACGCTTTGGTTTAACAAGAAAAGTTTTTCTTCCAAATATTTTTCTTAGAATCAAAGTTCATCTGTCAAAAGAGATGAACTCAGATTTTCATAGTTATATCCATTTTTTCTTGATTGAGCATCATAAACACATTCTCTTCATTAGGACATAAGATACTAACCCTTTGGTTTAAGAATAAAAGCTTTTCCTGCCATATTTTTCCTTGGAATCATAGTTCATCCACCAAAAGAGGCGAACATGGATTTTTGTAATTATATCCACTCTTTTCATGATTGGGCATCATAAAACAAGTTTTGCACCTTGGGATACATGACATTGATTCTTTGGTGTGACAAGAAAAGCTTTTCTTTCTATCATTTTCCTTAGAATCATAATTCATTTGCGAAAAGTGATGAACATAGATTCTCATAATTCTAACCATTTTCCTTGATTTGGCTTCATAAACACATTTTCCTCATTGCTATACATGATATTGATGCTTTGGTTTCATACGAAAAACTTTTCTTCCAACATTTTCTATAGAATCATAATTCGTATGGCAAAAGAGAAAAACTTAGATTTTTATAATTATGTCTATTTTTTTGGTTGGAAATCATGAGCACATTCTCCTCATTGAGATTATGATATTGATGCTTAAGTTTAGCAAAAAAAGCTTTTCTTTCTACCATTTTTTACATAATCAATGTTCGTCAAGAAAAAGAGATGAACATGGATATTCATAATTATATCCGTTCTTCTTATAACTGGGCATCATAAACACATCCTTCTAATTGGGATGCATGATATTAATGCTATAGCTTTGGAAGAAAAGCTTTTTTCCATCATTTTTTGTAGAATCAATGTTCGTCTACCAAAACAGATGAACGAAGATTTTCATAATTATATCCATTCTTTTCATGATTAAGCATCAAAAACATATTCTACTCATTGGGATACAGGGTATTGATGCTCTAGTTTGCCAAGAAAAGCTTTTCTTTCCACTATTTCTATAGATTCAAAGTTCATCCACCAAAAAAGGTGAACATAGATTTTCATAATTGTATCCATTCTTTTCATGGTTGGAAATCATAAACACATTCTCCTCATTGGGATACAAGATATTGATGCTTTGGTTTAAGAAGAAAAGCTTTTTTCCACCATTTTCCTTGGAATCATAATTGGTTTGCCAAAAAAAGATGAATAGGGATTATAGTGATTATATCCATTCTTTTCATGATTTTGGCATCATAAACACAATCTTCTTGTTGGGATACATGATGTTGATGCTTTACTTTCGAAAGAAAAGTGTTTTTCTAAAATTTTCCTTGGAATCAAAGTTTGCCTGCCAAAGGACATAAACATGGATTTTTCATAATTTTATCTATTCATTTGTTAATTGGGCTTCTTAGATATAATCTCCTTAATAGAATGCGTGATACTGATGCTTTGGTTCTGTAGAATCAAAGTTCATCCACCAAATAAGTTGAACTTCGATTTTCATAATTATATCCATTCTTTTCGTGATTAGGAATCATAAATGCATTATTCTCATTTGGACACATAGCAGTTTAATAAGAAAAGCTATTCTTTTTGCCATTTTCCTTCGAATTATTATTCATCTACTAAAAGAGATGAACATGGATTTTGTAACTACATCATTTCCTTTCAAGATTGGGTAACATTTGCACATTCTCCTTGTTAGAATACATGATATTAATGCTTTGGTTTAGCAAGTAAAGCTTTTCTTTCCAACATTTTTTGTAGAATTAAAATAGGTCTGCAAAAAGAGACGATTGATTTTTGTAACTATATCCATTCTTTTCTTGATTGGGCATCATAGATACCTTCTCTTCGTTGGGATACATGATATTGATGCTTTGGTTTAAGAAGAAAAGCTTTTTTTTTCACCATTTTTTTTTGTAAAATAAAAGTTCATCTGCCAAAAAAATAAACATAGGTTTCATAATTATATCCATTCTTTTCTTTATTGGCATTATAAACACATTCTCTTCGCTGAGATACATGATACTGATGCTTTGGTTTAAGAAGAAAAAGTTTTTTTCACCATTTTTCATAAAATCAAAGTTTATCCACCAAAAAAATAAACATAGGTTTTTCTAATTACATCCATTCTTCTCTTTATTGGGCATCATAAAGACATTCTCGTCATTAGGATATAAGATAATGACACTTTGGTTTGAAATGAGAAGCTTTTCATTCTACCATTTTCCCTAGAATCATAGTCCATCTGCAAAAAGAGATGAACATAGGTTTCATAACTATAGCCATTCTTTTCATGACTAGGCATCATAAATACATTCTCTTTATTGGGATACATGATATTAATGCTTTGGTATAAGAAGAAGGGCTTTTTTCCATTATTTTGCATACAATCATGGTTCATCTACCAAAAAAGACTGTAAATATATCCACTCTTCTCATTATTAAGAATCATAAACACATTTTCTTAATTAGGAGACATGATATTGATGCTTTGGTTTTATAAGAAAATCTTTTCTTTCCATTATTTTTGGTAGAATCGATGTTCGTTTGCCAAAAGAAATGAATGTGAATTTTTGCATATATATATCCATTCTTTTCATGATTGAGACTCATAAACACATTATCCTCGTTGGGATACATGATATTGATTCTTTGATTTAAAAAGAAAGGCTTTTCCTTCTATAATTTTTTCGTAGAATCAAAGTTCATCCACTAAAAGAGACGAACATGGATTTTCATAATTATATCCATTCTTTTCATGATTATGCATTATAAACATATTCTCCTCATGGGGATACAAGATATTGAGGCTTTGGTTTAAAAGAAAAGCCTTAGAGTCATAGTTCATTTACCAAAAAAGGAAAACATGGATTCTTGTATTTATATCCATTATTTTCTTAGTTGGGCATCATAAAGACATTCTCCTCATTGGGATACATGATGTTGATGCTTCGCTTTTAGCAAAAAAGCTTTTTTTCCAACATTTTTTGATCCAATGAAAGTTTGTTTGCCAAATGACATGAGTACAAATTTTCATAATTATATCCATTCTTTTCTTGATTGGGCATTATAAACACGATCACCTTATATGGATAAATGGTATTAATGCTTTGGATTAATAGGAAAAGCTTTTGTTTCTACCATTTTTTGTAGAATCAAAGTTCATCCTCCAAATTAGATGAACATGGATTTCCATAATATATCTATTCTTTCATGATTCGGAATCATAAACACATCTTCCTCATTTCGATACATAACAATGATACTTTGGTTTAGCAAGAAAAGCTATTCTTTTCACCATTTTTTTCGAATCATAGTTTATCGGCCAAAAGAGATGAACATGGATTTTCATAATTACATCCATTATTTTTATGATTAGGCATCATAAGCACATTCTCCCCATAGGATACATGATATTTATGCTTTGTCTTTGCAAGTAATGCTTTTCTTTCCAACATTTTTTGTAAAATCAAAGTTCATTCATAAAAAGAGATGAACATGGATTTTTGTAATTATATCCATTCTTTTCTTGAGTAAGCATCATAAACACATTCTCCTCATTTGGGTACATGATATTGATGCTTTGGTCTAACATGAAAAGCTTTTCTTTCTAACATTTTTTTTAGAATCAAAGTTTGTCCCTTAAAAGGGATGAACTTGGATTTTCATTGTTACATATATATTTTTTCATGATTGGGCATCATAAACACATTCTCTTCATTGGAATATAAGATATTGATGCCTTGGTTTAAGAATAAAAACTTCTTGGGCCACCTTTTTCCTTGGAATCATAGTTCATCCACTAAAAGAACAAACGTGGATTTTTGTAATTATATCCACTCTTTTCATGATTGGGCATCATAAAAGAAATTCTATTCCTTAAGATACATGACATTGATGCTTTGTTGTGACAAGAAAAGCTTTTCTTTCCACCATTTTCATTAGAATCATAATCTGCCCACCAAAAATGACGAACATGGATTCTTATAGTTATATCCATTTTTTTCCTGATTTGACTTCATAAACACATTCTCCTCATTGTAATACACGATATTGATGCTTTCTTTTCATAGGAAAAAGCTTTTATTTCCAGCATTTTTTGTAGAATCAAAATTCATTGTCCAAAGGAGATGAACTTTGATTTTCATGATTATATCTATTCTTTTCTTGAGTGGACATCATAAACACATTTTTCTTGTTGGGATACATGACATTGATGCTTTGGTTTCTCAAGAAAAGCTTTTTGTCCACCATTTTTTGCAAAATCCAAGTTCATCGGCAAAAAGAGACAAACATGGATTTTCATAATTATATCCATTATTTGCATGATTAGGCATTATAAACATATTCTCATCCTTGGGATACTTGACATTGATGCTTTGGTTAAGCAAAAAAAGCTTTTTTTTCCACCATTTCACGTAGAATCAAAGTTCATCCACTAAAAGAGAACATGGGTTTTCATAATTATATCCATGCTTTTTATGATTGGGCATCATAAATACATTCTCCTTATTAAGATTCATGGCATTGATTCTTTGGTTTAACATGAAAAGCTTTTCTTGCTACCATTTTCCCTATAATCATAGTTTGTCTGCCAAAAAAGACAAACATGGATTCTTGTTGTTATATCCATTCTTTTTTTCTATTGGCATCATAAACATATTTTCCTAATGGGATACATTATATTGATGTTTTTGGTTTTGCATGAAAAGCTTTTCTTTCCAACATTTTCTATAGAATGAAAGTTGTCTGCCAAAAAGGACGAACATGGATTTTCATAATTATATCCTCTCTTTTCCTAATTAGGCATCATAAACATATTATCCACATTGTGATATATGATATTGATGCTTTGGTTTATCAAGAAAAGCTTTTATTTCTATCATTTTTGGTAGAATCAAAGTTTGTTCACCAAAAGAGCAGAACATGGATTTTCATAAAAATATTGATTTTTTTCATTATTGGCCATTATAAACATATTCTCCTCATTGGGATACATGATGTTGATGCTTTGGTTTCGTAAGAAAAGCTTTTCTTTCCAACATTTTCCATTGAATCGAAGTTCATTTGCCAAAAGAGATGAACATGGATTTTCATAATTATACCCATTCTTTTCTTGATTGGGCATCATAAAGGCATTCTCCTCGTTGGGATACATGATATTAATGCTTTGGTTTGATAAGAAAAGCTTTTCTTTCCACCATTTTTCATAGAATTGAATTTCATATGCCAAAAAAGATGAACATGGATTCTTGTAATTGTATCAATTCTTTTCATGATTAGGCGTCATTATCACATTCTCCTCATTGGAATACATGATATTGATGCTTTGGTTTAACAAGAAAACAAGGTGCCACATTATGGTTGGTCTATCAAGAAAATGATGTGTCTCATGATCAAAGGCTAAAAGAGTCAACTTGGTGTGTTATGCGCTTGATAAGGATGATCCTTGAAGATTCTTGAGGTTTTCTCAAGCTAGAAAGACAGTACCATCCAAATCAGGAATGTTTTGGTGTGCAAATTATTAATTAATCCCAAGGCTTTTAGTTTCATTTTTTTCAAAAATATTATTCCTCATCTTGCAAGTAAATTAATTCCATTAAGTTTTATTTTCTTTGTGAGCAAGCAATATCTTAATAATTATTTAGGATTTAGTTTCCTTTTCTTCTAAAAGCCCTTGGCCAAATCCTTTATTATAAAAAGGGGAGTTTATGATTGTTTTTCAGTCATTCAGAGTTGATCAATAAAGCTTCAAATTATTTTTAGTTTTTTTCCTCTTATCGAGTCTTCTTGGTGGTGAGTTTGTGAGATTTATCTTTTAGGTTTCTTACCCTAAAGAGTGACGTCCAATCCTTGATTATGGCAATGATTCTTATCAACCAATCAAGGTTTATTCCTTCCATCCTTCCAACTTTAAGATTTTAGATTTTTTTATTTCTTTTTCTTCTACTTTCATTTTGAACCATTAGTGATCTGTTTCAATTAAGCTCTATTCCTTTAAGGTTTTATTTTGATTTGGCTTATTAGAAAAGCATTTTCTTCCACCAGTTTTTGTAGAATCAAAGTTCATCCACCAAAAAAGATGAACATGGTTTACCTAAGTATATCCATGTTTTTCATGATTGGGCATCACAAACACATTCTCCTTATTGGGATACATGACATTGATCTTTTGCTTTTCGTACAATCAAAGTTCATTTGCCAAAAAAGATGGATTTTTAGATTTATATCCACTCTTTTCATGATTAGGCATAATAAACAGATGTTCTTCATTAGGATACATGATATTATTTCTTTGGTTTGACAAGAAAAGTATTTCTATTCATCATTTTTCGTAAAATCAAATTTTATTCACCAAAAGTGACAAACAACGGTTTTCGTAATAATACCTATTCTCTTGATTGGGCATCATAAACACATTCTCCTTATTACAATACATACTATTATTGCTTTGGTTTCACAATGAAAGCTTTTCTATCCATCCTCATCCACAGAATCAAAGTTCATCTGCCAAAAGAGACAAACAAGGATTTTCACAATTAAATCCATTCTTTTTTTGCTTAGGCATCATAAACATATTCTTCTCATTCGGATATAAGATATGATTGCTTTGGTTTAACAAAAGAAAGCTTTTATACCCATCTTTTTCCATAGAATCTAAGTTCATTTGCCAAAAGAAAGGAACATGGATTCTCATAATTATATCCATTTTTCTCTTGATTGGGTATCATAAACACATTTTTCTCATTGGGATACATGATATTGGTGCTTTGGTTTTGTAGGAAAAGCTGTTCTTTTCAACATTTTCTGTAGAATCAAAGTTCTTTTGCCAAAAGAGATGAACATGAATTTGCATAATAATGTCTATTCTTTTCTTGATTGGGCATCATAAATACAATCTCGTTATTGGGATACATGATATTAATGCTTTAGTTTAACAAGAAAAGTTGTTTTCTAACATTTTCTATAGAATCAAAGCTCGTTTGCTGAAAGAGACAAATGTGGATTTTTCATAATTATATCCATTCTTCATTTGATTAGGCATCATAATCACATTCTCCTCTTTGTGATACATGATATTGATGCTTTGGTTTAGCAAGAAAAGCTTTTCTTTCCACCATTTTTTGTAGAATCAATGTTCATCCGCCAAAAGAGATTAACATGGGTTTTCATAATTATATCCATTCTTTTCACAATTAGGCATCATAAACACATTTTCCTCATTAGCATACATGACATTGATGCTTTAGTTTAACAAGAAAAGCTTTTCTTTCTAACATTCTCCTTAGAATCACCATATGTTCATCAGAAAATACGAACATGGATTCTTGTAGTTATATCCTTTCTTTTCTTGATTGGGCATGGTAAACACATTTCCTTACTTGGATAGAAGATAATTATGCTTTCGTTTGAGAAGAAAAGCTTTTCTTTCTACTTTTTTCCTTAGACTCATAGTGCATCTGCCAAAAGAGACAAACATGGACTTCCATAGTTATATCCATTTCTATTCTTGATTAGGCATCAGAAACGCATTCTCCTCAATGGGGTACATGATATTGATGATTTGGTTTCGCATGAAAAACTTTTCTTTCCAACATTTTCTATAAAATCAAAGTTCGTCTGCCAAAAAGAATAAACATGGATTTTCATAAATATATCTATTTTTTCTTGATTAGGCATCATAAACACAATATCCACATAGGGATACATGATATTAATGCTTTCATTTAATTAGAAAAGATTTCCTTTCATAATTTTTGGTAAAATCAATGTTCATTAGAAAAGATTTCCTTTCATAATTTTTGGTAAAATCAATGTTCATCCACCAAAAAAGATGAAAACGGAATTTCGTAATTATATTCATTCTTTTCATGATTGGGCATCATAAACACATTCTCCCCATTAGGGCACATGACATTGATGCTTTGGTTAACAAGAAAAGTTTTTATTTCCACCATTTTCCTTAAAATCATGGTGTATCTACTAAAAAAGATGAACATGGATTCTTGTAATTATATCTATTCTTTTCCTGATTAGGCATTATAAACACATTTTCCTCATTAGGGAAACATGACATCGATGCTTTCGTTTAACATGAAAAGCTCTTATTTCCACCATTTTTTGTAGAATCAGAGTTTACATGCCAAAAGAAATGAACATGGATTTTTCATCATTATGTCCATTCTCTACATTATTGGGCATCATAAACACATTCTACTCAATGAGATACATGATATTGATGCTCTGATTTCACAAGAAAAGTTTTTCTTTCCAATATTTTCCATGGAATCAAAGTTTGTCTGCCAAAAGAAATGAGCATTGATTTATATAATTATATCCATTCTTTTCTTGATTGCATATCAAAAACACATTCTCCTCATTGAGATACATGATATTGATTCCTTGGTTTTACGAGAAAAGCCTTTCTTTCCACCATTTTCTATAGAATCAATGTTCATCTACCAAAAGAGATGAACATGGGTTTTCCTAATTATATCTACTCTTTTCTTGATTTAGCATCATAAATGTAGTCTTCTCATTAGGATAGATGATATTTATGCCTTGCTTTAACAATAAAAGCTTTCTTTTCTACCATTTTAACTAGAATCAAAGTTTAACCACTAAAAAAAATAAAAATTGATTTTTGTGATTATATCTATGCTTTTCATGATTGGGTATCATAAACACATTCTTCTTCTTGCAATACAAGGTATTGTTGTTTTGGTTTAACAAGAAAAGCTGTTCTTTGGGATACATAATATTGATGCTTTTCATGATTAGGCATTATAAACACATTCTCCTCACTGGGATACATAATATCGATGCATGCTCCTCTTTCCACTATTTTTCATAGAAACAAATTTGGTTTGCCAAAAGAGGTGAACACGAATTTGCATAATTATATCCATTATTTTCTTGATTGGGCATGATAAACACATTTCCTCATTCGAATACAAGATATCAATGCTTTGTTTAAGAAGAAAAGCTTTTCTTTTATACTTTTTTTCTTTAGACTCATAGTACATCTTCCAGAAGAGACGAACATGGACTTCCATAGTTATGTCCATTTTTGTTCTTGATTAGGCATCAGAAACATATTCTCCTCAATAGGGTGCATGATATTGATGATTTGGTTTCACATAAAAAACTTTTTTCCAACATTTTTTATAAAATTAAATTTCTCTACCAAAAGAGGTGAACGTGGATTTTCATAAATATATTTATTTCTTTCTTGATTAGGCATCATAAACACAATCTCCTTATTAGGATACATGATATTGATGCTTTGGTTTAACCAGAAAAGCTTTTCTTCCATCATTTTCAGTAAAATCAATGTTTATCCGTCAAAGAAGACAAAAATGGAATTTCGTAACTATATTCATTTTTTTCATGATTGGGCATCATAAACACATTCTCCTCATTAGGGCACATGACATTGATGCTTTGCTTTAAGGAAAAGTTTTATTTCCACCATTTTCCTTGCAATCATGGTGTATTTGCCAAAAAAGATGAACCTTGATTCTTGTAATTATATCCATTCTTTTATTGATTTGGCATCAGAAACACATTCTCCTCAATGGGGTACGTGATATTGATGATTTGATTTTGCATGAAAAATGTTTCTTTCCAACATTTTCTATAAATCAAAGTTCATCTGCAAAAAAACATAAACATGGATTTTCATAAATATATCTATTCTTTTCTTGATTGGGCATTATAAACACAATCTCCTCATTGGGATACATGATATTAATGCTTTCATTTAATCAAAAAAGCTTTCCTTCCACCATTTTTGTAAATCAATGTTCATCTACCAAAAAAGAGGAAAATGAATTTCATAATTACATTCATTCTTTTCATGATTGGGCATCATAAATGCATTCTCCTCATTAAGGCACATGACATTGACGCTTTGGTTTGCAAGAAAAGTTTTTATTTCCACCATTTTTCTTACAATCATGGTGTATCTACCAAAAAAGATGAACATGGATTCTTGTAATTATATCCATTTTTTTCTTGATTAGGCATCATAAACACATTCTCCTCATTAGGGATACATGATATCGATGCTTTGGCTTAATAAAAAAGCTCTTCTTTCCACCGTTTT
The DNA here is from genome assembly GCA_038382065.1 of Adansonia grandidieri. NCBI lineage: Eukaryota > Viridiplantae > Streptophyta > Magnoliopsida > Malvales > Malvaceae > Adansonia > Adansonia grandidieri. The sequence goes on along the minus strand of JBBYHK010000016.1, from coordinate 3,097,731 downwards.
TCTTAGAATCAGAGTTTGCTCCCTAAAAGAAATGAACATGGATTTTTGTCATTATATCCATTCTTTTCATTATTGGGCACCATAAGCACATTCTCTTCAATGGGATACATGATATTAATGCTTTGGTTTCACAAGAAAAGTTTTTGTTCCAACATTTTCCATGGAATCAAAGTCCGTCTGCCAAAAGGGACGAGGACGGATTTTTATAATTATATCCTTTATTTTCTTGATTAGGCATCATAAACACATTCTCCTCATTAAGATACATGATATTGATGCTTTGGTTTTGTGAGAAAAGCTTTTCTTTCCAATACTTTTTGTAGAATCAAAGTTTATCTACCAAAGTGATGAACATGGGTTTTCCTAATTATATCTACTCTTTTCTTGATTCAGCATCATAAACACAATCTTCTCATTAGAATACATAATATTTATGCCTTGCTTTAACAATAAAAGCTTTTTTTTCACCATTTTAACTAGAATTAAAGTTCAACCGCCAAAAGAAAGGAACATTGATTTTTAAGATTATATATATTCTTTTCATGATTAGGCATTATAAACACATTCTTCTCATTACAATGTAAGGTATTGATGTTTTGGTTTAACAAGAAAAGCTCTTCTTTGGGATACATAATATAGATGCTTTTCATAATTGGGCATCATAAATGCATTCTTCTCACTTGGATACATGATATCGATGCATGCTTCTCTTTGCACTATTTTTCATAGAATCAAAGTTTGTATGCCAAAAGAGGCAAATGTGGATTTGCATAATTATATCCATTCTTTTCTTGATTAGGCATGATAAGCACTATTCCTCATTCAAATACAAGATATTGGCGCTTTCATTTAAGAAGAAAAGCTTTTCCTTTTATGTTTTTCCTTAGACTCATAGTATGTCCGCCAAAAGAGATGAACATGGACTTCTGTAGTTATATCTATTTTTGTTCCTGATTAGGCATCAGAAACACATTCTCCTCGATACGGCACATGCTATTGATGATTTGGTTTCGTATGAAAAACTTTTCTTTCCAATATTTTCTGTAAAATCAAAGTTCATCTGCCAAAAGAGATGAACATGGATTTTCATAAATATATCTATTGTTTTCTTGATTGGGTATCATAAAAATAATCTCCTCATTGGGATACATGATATTAATGCTTTCATTTAATCAAAAAGGCTTTCCTTCCATCGTTTTTGGTAAAATCAATGTTCATCCGCCGATAAAGATGAAAATGGAATTTTGTAATTATATTCATTCTTTTCATGACTGGTTATCATAAACACATTCTCCTTATTAAGGCACATGACATTGACGCTTGGTTAACAAGAAATGCTTTTATCCACCATTTTCCTTACAATTATGGTGTATCTTCCAAAAAAATGAACATGGATTCTTGTATTTATCTCCATTCTTTTCTTGATTAGGGATTATAAACACATTCTCCCCATTGGGGATCATGATATCGATGCTTTGGTTTAACAAGAAAGGCTCTTCTTTCCATCATTTTTCATAAAATCAAATTTTGTCTGCCAAAAGAGATGAACGAATATTCATCATTATATCCATTTTTTTCATTATTGGGCACCATAAACACATTCTCCTCAATGGGATACATGATATTGATGCTCTGGTTTCAAAAGAATAGTTTTTCTTTCCAATATTTTCCATGGAATCAAAGTTTGTCTGCCAAAAGAGATGAGCATGGATTTTTATAATTATATCCAATCTTTTCTTGATTGGGCATCATAAACACATTCTCTTCACTGATATACATGATATTGATGCTTTGGTTTTAAGAGAAAAGCTTTTCTTTTCAACATTTTGTAGAATCATGGTTTATCTACCAAAAGAGACGAACATGGGTTTTCCTAATTATATCTACTCTTTTCTTGATTCAGCATCATAAACTCATTCTCCTCAGTAGTATACATGATATTCATGTCTTGCTTTAACAATAAAAGCTTTTTTCCACTATTTTAACTAGAATCAAAGTTCAATCGCAAAAAGAAACGAACATTAATTTTTGTGATTATATCTATTCTTTTCAGGATTAGGCATCATAAACACATTATTCTCATTGCAATACAAGGTATTGATGATTTAGTTTAACAAGAAAAGCTCTTCCTTGGGATGCATAATATTAATGCTTTTCATGATTGGGCATCATAAACATATTCTCCTCACTGGGATACATGATATCGATGCATGCTTCTCTTTTCACTATTTTTCATAGAATCAAAGTTTGTTTACCAAAAAAAGTGAATGTGGATTTTCATACTTATATCCATTCTTTTCTTGCATGATAAACACATTTCCTTATTCGGTTACACGATATTGATGCTTTCATTTAAGAAAGAAAGCTTTTCTTTCTACTTTTTTCCTTAAACTGATAGTATGTCCGCCAAAAGCAGCGAGCATGGACTCCCATAGTTATATCCATTTTTGTTCTTGATTAGGCAGCAGAAACATATTCTCCTCAATGGGGTACATGATATTGATGATTAGGTTTCGTACGAAAAACTTTTCCTTCCAACATTTTTTATAAAATTAAAATTCGTCTACCAAAAGATGTGAACATGGATTTTCATAAATATATCTATTCTTTTCGTTATTGGGCATCATAAACACAATCTCCTCACTAGGATACATGCTATTGATTCTTTGATTTAATTAGAAATGCTTTTCTTCCACCTTTTTTAGTAAAATTAATGTTCATCCGCCAAAAGAGACGAAAATGGAATTTTGTAATTATATTCATTTTTTTTCTTGACTGGGCATCATAAACACATTCTCCTTATTAAGGCACATGACATTGATGCTTTGGTTTAATCGAAAAAGTTTTATTTCTACCATTTTCCTTACAATGATGGTGTGTCTACCAAAAAATACGAACATGGATTCTTGTGATTATAGCCATTTTTTTCTTGATTAGGCATCATAAACACATTCTCCTTATTGGGATACATGATATTTATTCTTTGGTTTCATAAGAAAAGCTTTCCTTTTCATCATTTTCTATAGAATTAAAGTTCTTTGGCAAAAAAAACAAACTTCGATTTTCATAATTATTCCACTCTTCCCTTGATTGGGCGTCATAAACACATTCTTCTAATTAGAATACATGATATTGATGCTTTAGTTTAGCAAGAAATGCTTTTCTTTCCACCATTTTCTGTATAATCAAAGTTCGTTCGCTAAAAGAGATGAAATGGATTTTCGTAATTATATCCATTCTTTTCATGATTAGGCATCACAAACACATTCTCCTCATTGGCATATATGACATTGATGCTTTGATTTAACAAGAAAAACCTTTCTTTCCACCATTTTTCGTAGAATCATAGTGCATATGCCAAAAGAGACAAACATGGATTCTTGTAATTATATCCATTCTTTTCATGATTGGGCATGATAAACACATTCCTCTCGTTATGGTGCATGATATTAATGCTTTGCTTTAACAAGAAAAGCTCTTTTTTCACCATTTTCTGTAGAATCAAAGTTTGTTCACCAAAATAGACAAACATGGATTTTCGTCATTATTTCCATTCTTTCTATGATTGGGTTTCATAAACACATTCCCCTAATTGGGATACATTAAATTGAGGCTTTGGTTTAATAAGAAAAGGGTTTTTGCTCCACCATTTTTCGTAGAATCAAAATTCATTCACCAAAAGAGACGAACATTGATTTTCATAATTATATCCATTCTTTTCATGCTTGGGCAAGATATACCCATTCTCCTCATTAGGATACATGATATTGATGCTTTGGTTTTGTAAGAAAACTTTTTTTTTCAACATTTTCTATAGAATCAAAATTTGTCTGCCAAAAGAGACGAATATGGATTTTCGCAACTATATCCATTTTTTTCCTTGATTGGGCATCATAAACACATTCTTCTCATTGGGATGCATGATAATGATGCTTTGGTTTAGCAAGGAAAGCTTCTTTTTCCATCATTTTCCATAGAATTAAAGTTCATCCACCCAAAAAGATGAACATGGATTTTCATAATTATATCTATTCTTTTCATGATTGGACATAATAAACATATTCTTCTCATTGTGCATGATATTACTGCTTTGCTTTACAAGAAAAGCTCTTCTTTCTACCATTTTTCATGGAATCAAAGTTTGTTCGCCAAAAGAGGTGAACAAGGATTTTTATCATTATATCTATCCAATTCATGATTAGGCATCATAAACATATTCTCTTCATTAGGATAAATGATATTGATGCTTTGGTTTCGCAAGAAAAGCTTTTCTTTTCAATATTTTTTATGGAATCAAAGTTTATCTGCCAAAAAAGATAAGCATGGATTTTCATAATTATATCCATTCTTTTCTTGATTAGGCATCATAAAGACATTCTTCTCATTACGATACATGATATTAATGCTTTAGGTCCGCAAGAAAAGGTTTTCTTTCCAACATTTTCTATAGAATCAAAGTTAATCTACCAAAGGAGAGGAACATGGATTTTCATTGTTATATCTATTCTTTTCTTAATTGGGCATCATAAACACATTCTCCTCATTAGGATACATGTTATTAATGCTTTGGCTTCATAAAAAAAGCTTTACTTTCTAACATTTTTTATAGAATCAAAGTTCTTCTACCAAACCAGAGGAACATGGATTTTTATTATCATATCCATTCTTTTTGTAATTAAGCATCATAAACACATTCTCCTCATTAGGATACATGGTTTGGTTTAATAAGAAAAGCTTTTTGTTTCATCATTTTCCATAGAATTAGAACTCGTTTGCAAAAAGAGATGAGCATGGACTTTTGTAATTATATCGATTTTTTTCATGATTGGGCATTATAAACATATTCTCCTCATTGGGATACAAGATATTGATGCTTTGTTCTAACAAGAAAAACATTTCATTTCACCATTTTTTCTTGATTTGAAGTTTATTTGCCTAAAAGGCAGGCACAGATTTTCATAATTATATCCATTTTTTTCTAGATTATGCATGATAAATTCATTTTTGTCATTTAGATACAAGATATTGATGCTTTGGTTAAAGAACAAAAGCTTTTCTCTCCACTTTTTTCCTTAGAGTCATAATTCATCTGCCCAAAAAGATGAACTTGGATTCTCGTAATTATATCAATTCTTTTTTTAATTTGGCATCATAAACACATTCTCCTCATAGAGATACAAGGTATTGATGCTTTGCTTTCATAAGAAAAGCTTTTCTTTCAAACTTTTTTAATAAAATCATTGTTCATCTGCCAAAAGAAAATAATGTGGTTTTTAACAATTATATCCATTCCTCCCTTGATTGGTATCATGAACACATTTTCCTCATTAGAATACATGACAATAATGCTTTCGTTTAGTAAGAAAAGCTTTTCTTTCCACCATTTTTCATAGAATCAAAGTTTATCCATCAAAAGAGACAAACACAGAATTTTATAATTATATCTATTTTTCTCATAATTAGGCATAATAAACATATTCTTCTCATTGCAAAACAATATGTTATAGCTTTGGTTTAACAAGAAAAACTCTTCTGACTAGCATTTTCCCTAGAATTAAAGTTTGTTCACTAAAAGGGGTAAGCATGGATTTTCATAATTATATCCATTCTTTTCTTGATTGGGCATCATAAACACATTCACCTCACTGGGACACACAATATTGAAGTTTGGTTTAACAAGAAAAGCTTTTTGCTCTACCTTTTTTTGTAGAATCAAAGTTCATTCACCAAAATAGTTGAACATGGATTTCATAATTATGCCCATTCTTGTCATGATTAGACATGATAAACCTATTCTCCTTATTGGGATTCAGGATATTATCGCTTTGGTTTTGTAAGAAAAGGTTTTCTTTTCAACATTTTTTTGTAGAACCAAAGTTTGTCTGCCAAAAGAGATAAATGTGGATTTTCACAACTGCATCCATTCTTCCCTTGATTGGGCATCATAAACAACTTCTCCTTATTGGGATGCATGACAATAATGCTTTTGTTTTGCAAGAAAAGCATTTTCTTCCACCATTTTTTTGTAGAATTAAAGTTTGTCCATGAAAAGAGATGAACACGAATTTTCATAAATATATCTATTCTTTTCATGATTGGGCATAATAAACACATTCTTCTCATTGTAACACAATATTTTAATGCTTTGGTTTAACAATAAAAGCTTTTTTCTCCACCATTTTCCTTAGAATTAAAGTCCATTCGCGAAAAGAGATGAGCATGGATATTCATAATTATATCCATTTTTTCTTGATTGGGCATCATAAACACATTCTCCTTATTGGGATACATGACAATGATGCTTTGGTTTAATAAGAAAAGCCTTTCTTTCCACCACTTTCCTCACAATCATAGTGCATCTGCCAAAAGAGATGAACATGGATTCTTGTAATTTTATCCATTCTTTTCATGATTGGGCATGATAAACACATTCCTTTCATTGTAACGCATGATATTAATGCTTTGGTTTAACAAGAAAAGCTTTTCCTTCCATCATTTTCCATAGAATCAAAGTTTGTTAGCTAAAATAGATGAACATAGATTTTTGTCATTATGTCCATTCCTTTCATGATTGGGTATCACAAACACATTCTCCTAAATGGAATACATGACATTGAAGCTTTGGTTTAACAACAAAAGCTTTTTGCTCCACATTTTTTGCAGAATCAAAGTTCCTTCACAAAAAGAGATGAAAATGGATTTTCATAATTATGCCCATTCTCATGATTAGGTGTGATAAACCCATTCTCTTCATTGGGATGCATGATATTGACGCTTTAGTTTCGTAAGAAAAGCTTTTCTTTTCAATATTTTCTATAGAATCAAAGTTTATCTGCCAAAAGAGATGAATGTGGATTTTCATATATACATCCTTTTTTCCCTTGATTAGGCATCATAAGCACATTCTCATCATAGGGATGCATGACAATGATGCTTTGATTTTGCAAGAAAAGAATTTTTTCCACCACCTTTTGTAAAATCAAAGTTCATCCACCAAAAGAAACAAACATGGATTTTCATAATTATATCTACTCTTTTCATGATTGGGCATAATAAACACATTCTTCTCATTACGACACATTATGTTAATGCTTTGGTTTAACAAGAAAAGCTTTTCGCTCCACTATTTTCCCTAGAATCAAAGTTTGTTCACCAAAAGAGATGAGCATGGATTTTCATAATTATATCCATTCTTTTCTTGATTGGGCATCATAAACACATTCATTGCATTGGGATACATGATTTGATGCTTTACTTTCATAGGAAAAGCTTTTCTTGCTAACATTTTTTATAGAATCAAAGTTCATTTGCCAAAAGAGACCAACTTGAATTTTCATAATTATATCTATTATTTTCTTGACCTGGCATCATAAACACATTATCCTCTTTGGGGTATAGGGTACATGATATTGATGCTTTGGTTTCATAAAAAAAGATTTTCTTTCTAGCATTTCCTGTAAAATTAAAGTTCGTCTGTCAAAAGAGACAAACAAGGATTTTCATAATTATGTCCATTCTTTTCTTGATTGGGCATCATAAACACATTCTCTTTACTAAGACACATGATATTGATGCTTTAGTTTAATAAGAAAAGCTTTTCTTTCATTTACCAAAGGAGATGGACATGGATTTTCATAATTCTATCCATTCTTTTCTTAAATAGGCATCATAATCACATTCTTTTCTTTGGGATACAGGGGATTGATGCTTTGGTTTCACAAGAAAAACTATTTTTCCAACATTTTTTGTAGAATCAAAGTTCATTTGCCCAAAAAGACAAACATGGATTTTCAATATTATATCCATTCGTCCCTTGATTGGGCATCATAAACACATTCTCCTCATTGGGATACATGATATTGATGCTTTGGCTTAACAAGAAAAGCTTTTCTTTCCTCCACTTTTCATAGAATCAAAGTTCATCTGCCAAAAGAGACAAACATTCACTTTGCAATTATATCTATTCTTTTCATGATTGGGCATCATAAATATATTCATCTCATTTTGTCACATGATATTGATGGTTTGATTTAACAAAAAAGGCTTTTCTTTCAACCATTCTCTATAGAATTAAAGTTCATCCACTAAAAGAGATAAATATGGATTGTTGTAGTTATATCCATTTTTTTCATGATCAGGCATTGTAAACACATTCTCTTCATTTAGATTAAAGACATCGATGCTTTGGCAAAACAAGAAAAACTTTTCTTTCCCCCATTTTCCGTGGAATCAAAGTTCAGCTACCAAAAGTCATAAATGTGAATTGTCAAAAATATATCAATTCATTTCTTAATTTGGCATCATAAACACATTCTCCATATTTGGATAAATGATATTCATGCATTGCTTTGACAAGAAAAGCTTTTCTTTCCACCATTTTTTGCAAAATCAAAGCTCCTTTGCCAAAAGAGACGAACATGGATTTTCATAATTATATTAATTATTTTCATGATAAGGCATCATAAACACATTCTCCTCTATGGGATACATGATATTGATGCTTTGGCGTAGCAAGAAAAGCTTTTCCCTCTACCATTTTTTGTGAAATCAAAGTTCATTTGCCAAAAAAGTCAAACATGGATTTTCATAGTTAAATCTATTCTTTTCATGATTGGGCCTTATACACACATTCTTTTCATTGTGATACATGATATTTATGCTTTGGTATAACTAGAAAAGTTTTTCCTTCCATCTTTTTCTGTAGAAACAAAATTTATTTGCCAAAAGTGATAAACATGGATTTTCATCATTATATCCATTCATTTCATGATTGGGCATCATAAACACATTCTCCTTATTGGGATATAAGATATTGATGCTTTGGTTTCACAAGAAAAGTTTTTCTTTCCAACATTTTCTATGGAAACAAACTTCATCTAGCAAATGAGACCAACATGGATTTTCAAAATTATATCCATTTTTTTCTTGATCAGGATCATAAACATATTCTCCTTTTTGGGATGCATGATATTGACGCTTTGGTTTCATAAAAAAAACTTGTTTCCAACATGTTTTGTAAAATCAATGTTCGTCTACATAAGAGATGGACAAGAATTTTATAATTATGTCAATCCTTTTCTTGATTGGGCATCATAAACACGTTCTCCTCACTAGGATACATGATATTAATGCTTTTGTTTAACAAGAAAAGCTTTTTTTTATCCATTTTTTGTTGAGTTAAAGTTTTTTTGCCAAAAGAATGAACATAGATTTTCATAATTATATCTATTCTTCTTTGATTAGGCATCATAAACACATTCTTTTCTTCGGGATACATGATATGGATGCTTTGGTATAGCAAGAAATGCTTCTCTTTCTACCATTTTTAATCAAACTAAAATTTGTCCACCAAAAAAGGTGAGCATGGATTTTCATAACTACATCCATTCTTTCCTTGATTGGGCATCGTAAACACATTCTCTTTATTGCGATACAAGATATGGATGCTTTGGTTTAAGAAGAAAAGCTTTTCTTTCCAACATTTTCTATGGAATCAAAGTTTCTCTGCCAAAAGAGATGAACAAGGATTTTAATAACTATGTCCATTCTTTTCTTGATTTGGTATTACAAACATATTCTTTTCAGTAGGATACATGGCATTGATGCTTTGGTTTAACAAGAAAAGCTTCTATTTACATCCATTTTTCATAGAATCAAAGTTCGTTTGCCAAAAGAGACAAACATGGATTTTTGTAATTATATCCATTCTCCTCTTGATTAGGCATCATAAAAACATTCTCTTTTTTGGGATACTTGATATTGATGCTTTAGTTTAACACGAAAAGTTTCACTTTCTGCCATTTTCCATAGAATCCAAATTCATCTGCCAAAAGAGGCAAACATGGAATTTTGTAACGGCATCCATTCTTTTCTTAATTAGGCATCATAAACCCATTCTTCTTATTAGGATACAAGATATTGATGCTTTGGTTTAACAAGAAAAGCTTTTCTTTCCTCCATTTTTTGAAGAATCAAAGTTCATCCGCTAATAGAGACAAACATGGGTTTTGCAATTTTGTCCAGTCTTTTCATGATTAGACATCATAAATATATTATTCTCATTCCATCACATGATATTGATGCTTTGATTTAACAAGAGAAGCATCTTTTGACCATTTTTTGTAGAATCAAAGTTTATCCACTAAAAGAGACGAACTTGGATTTTTATAGTTATATCTATTCTTTTCATGATTGGGCATCATAAACACATTATCCTCATTGATATTTATGACATTGATGCTTTGCTTTGACAAGAAAAACTTTTCTTTCCCTTATTTTCCTTCGAATCAAAGTTCATGTGCCAAAAGTAGTGAACATGGATTCTAAAAAAGATATCCATTTTTTCTTGATTTGGTATCATCAACACATTCTCCTTATTGGGATGCATGATATTGATGCTTTGCTTTAACAGGAAAGGCTTTTCTTTTTGCCATTTTTCATAAAATCAAAGCTCGCCTGCCAAAAGTGACGAACATGGATTTTCATAATTATATCCATTCTTTTCATAATTAGGCATCACAAACACATTCTCCTGATTGAGAAGCATGACATTGATGTTTTGTTTTGACAATAAATTTTCTCTTTCTACTCTTTTCCATAGAATAACAATTTGTCTATCGAAATAGGTGAACATGGATTTTTGTAATCACATCTATTCTCTCCTTCATTGGGCATCATAAACACATTCTCCTTATTGGGATACAAGATATTGATGCCTTGGTTTAAAAAGAAAAGCTATTTTTCACCATTTCTCGTAAAATCATGGTTCATTCGTTAATAAAAATAAACATAAATTTTTGTAATTATATCCGTTCTTTCCATGATTTGGCATCATAAACACATTCTCCTCATTGGGATACATGATATCGATGCTTTGGCTTTGTAAGAAAAGCTTTTCTTTGTAACATTTTCTATGGAATCAAAATTTGTCTACCAAAAGAGATAAACATGGATTTTCATAATTTTATCCGTTCTTTTCTTGATTAGGCTCTTAAACACATTCTTCTTTTTGGGATACATGATATTGGAGCTTTGGTTTCACAGAAAAACTTTTCTTTCCAACATTTTCTATAGAATCTAAGTTCATCTGCCAGAAGAGGTGAACCATGATTTTCATAACTATATCTGTTCTTTCCTTGATTTGGGGTCATAAACACATATTCCCCATATTAGGATGCATAATATTGATGCTTTGGTTTAACAAGAAAAGCTTTTTTTTCTACTATTTTTCGTTCGAAGTTCATTTACCAAAAGAGACAAACATTGATTTTCGTAATTATATCCATTCTTTTCATGATTGGGCATCATATATACATTATCCTTATTGGGATACATGACATTGATGTTTTCGTTTAGCAAGAAAATGATAGAGATCAACTTGCTTAAACACCTATTTTCAACCATTATTATGATCTTTTGTTAGAAATTCGAGGTCTAATGACTATGGGCAAAGACTAATGCATGAAGCAAGCATTGCAAGGATTAATCATGCAAATGTAGGCAAATGAGGCTTGTATTGCCAAGATTATCACTTTTTCATATTGTGTTGAGGCTAAAAAGGGTGAAGAATAAAGGCTAGAGCCTGATTCACATGTTTGAGATGAATAGAGCCTAATTTGCATTTATTCATAGGCTTATAGTTCAGGATTTTAGATTTTTAATTTTTTTGAATAAGAATTTAACTTTTCAATTTTATTTTGTTTAGATAATTCCTAATCAGATTATGATAAAGAGTAGATTTTATCTTTGCTGATTACTATTAGGATTGTGTTTAGGATTTTAAGCTGTTTAGATAAGTCCTAATCAAATTAGGATAAATAATAGACTTTATCCTTGTTTAGTTAGGACTCTACAGATTTTAGGCCTATATAAGGCTACCTCATTCATGTGAAAGCTTCCCTTTTTGAGAACTTCTTCTTTATTCTTTAAACAAGAACTCAAATTGTTCTTATTAAGGTAACTTATGGTGATCAAGATTCTTATAACTGTGGTTTTAATCAGTAGGTTTGATTAAGGTCAAGTTCTCTTTGTTTGAATTTTTAGACGATTCTAAGGGCCTAATTCCATCCAATCGAGTTTTAGGTTGTGTTTTCAACCAAGGTATGCATTATTTGGCATCAGAGCTTTGGTTATTGAAAGTCAAGTGTAATCTATCTTTTAATCCTATAATTTAATTGTATTTCTATTATATTTAGTGCTCTTATCATCTATAAAAAAAAGTGTTCTAGTGTTCTAGCCCTTTTCCATCTTAAAAAAATATTATGGGCTTGTAAGGGGAAGTTGAGTGAAAACAGGCAAGAAAGTTGAGAATATCATCAAAAAAGCTAAAATTAAGTGAAACACGAGTGATTAAGTAACTAATCTTGAGTGTAAACATGTAAAGGAGTGTGTGAGGAAAACCAATCTATTTTACTCCTAACAAATTTTTATAGGTTTAAAACATGAGTAGTGCAAGAGATAATACTTAAATCGATATCAAGTTGTTTGTAAAAGCTATCCAAGACTAATTCAAGCTTTTAGACATAAGGTTAGATAAATAGAGTCCACATCCAGTCTTAGATCCTTTAGAAAACATATGGTGAGGTAGAGGAAGAGAATGATTCTTATTTTGATGAGAGTAATTCTAGGAAAGGTAAAAAGGCTATTTCAAAACAAGATAGCAATTTGGGTAGTATTAAAATGAAAATCCTAACCTTTCAAGGAAAAATGACCTAAATTATACTTGGAGTAGGAGAGAAAGGTAGAACATGTTTTTGATTGTCATAGTTACTTTAAGGGAAAGAAGATTAAACTAGCAGCAGTTGAGTTCACAGATTATGCTAGTATTTGTTAGGATCTATATGTGATTAATAGGCGTAGGAATGGTGAAAGACCTATTTAGTCATGGAAAAAATAAAGATAGTGATGAGAAAGAGGTTCATACCTAGCCATTATTATAAGGACTTGCATAGAAAGTTGCAAGGGCTGACTCAAGAATCCATGAATGTAGAAGATTACTATGAAAGATGGAGATAGCCATGATTAAGGCTAATACAGAGGATAATCGCGAGGCAACTATGGCTAGATTCATTAGTGGTTTGAATAAAAAGATAGCTGATGTGGTGGAATTGCATCTTTATGTGGAGATAGAGGAATTATTGTATAAAGCTATCAAGGTGAAAAAGCAATTGAAGCCTATGGCGCTTCCAAATATGGTTCAGCTTTTAGCTTTTCATGGTTGTCAAATTAGGAGAATAACAAAGTTGCCTCAAAACCTAAAGAAGATGCAAAGGTAAAGGATTTAGCTGCTATTTCCAAAGGTAAATCAAAACTAAATAATCTTCTAATCACGTGATATTAAATGTTTTAGGTGTCAAGGATTTAGGCATATTGCTTCCTAATGTCCAAATAAAAGGACTATAATTGTTATGGATAATGGTGAGATAGAGAGCATAAGTTCAAATTATGATGAATGCCATTATTGGAGGATTGTAGTGATGTTAACATTGAATAACCCATGCATAGCGATATGCTCATTATTAAGCATGCTCTTAGCATAACTTAAGAAAGATGGTGATGAGGTACAATGTGAGCACATCTTTCATACTAAGTGCCATGTGAATAAGAAGGTATGTAGCATGATTATTGATAGTGGTAGTTACACAAATGTTGCTAGTACTTTGATGGTTGAAAAGCTAAATCTGCCTATAGTAAAGCATCCAAGACCACATAAACTACAATGGTTAAATGATTGTAATGAAGTTAAAGTGGCAAAGCAAGTGTTAGTTGTATTTTTTATTAGCAACTGCAAGGATAAGGCTCTTTGTGATGTGGCACCAATGCATGCTGGGTATTTACTTTTAAGGTGTCCATAGCAATTCGATGGAATGTTATTCATGGTAGGTACAAGAATACCAATAGCTTTGTAATAAATAATCAAGTTATTGTATTAACACCTCTCAAACCATTAGAGGCACATGAGGACCATATTAGGATAGCTAAAGAGTGCAAGATGAAAGAAAAAAATAAGGGCATGAGAAAAAAAATATTGATATAAAAGGTGAGTGTGTGTAAAAGAGTTAAAACATCGTAATAATGTGCAATGAGGGAAAAATTCAGAATATGGAGAGCAATATAGAGAGAAAAATAAAAAAGTTAGTGCTTTTGTAAAAAAAGTAAGACTAAGAGTGCTATGTTAGCAAGGTAGCAATTACTTGTACTTTTGTACAAAGATATTTATTCTCAACTAACGATCTTAACCCTTTTTTGCCTAGTCTGGTTGTTACTTTGTTATAAGAATTTGTAGATTTATTTCTTGAGGAAATACCACATGGATTACCTCTTTTAAGAGGTATTAAACATCAAATAGACTTCAAACTTAGTTCATCAATCCCTAATAGACTAGCTTATGAGCAAATCCTGAAGAGACAAAAGAGATTCATAGGCAAGTGGATGAATTAGTGTAAAAGGGATTCGTAAAAGAAGTCTTAGCTCATGTTCAATTCTTGTGATTTTGGTGCTAAAAAAAGATGGAACATGGTGCATGTGTGTTGATTGCTGAGTCATTAATAAAATCACGTATAGACATCATATTCCTAGGTTAGATGATATGCTTAAATAATTACATGGTTTGTATGTGTTCTCTAAAATTGATTTAAAGAATGGCTATTATGAAATTCACATGAAAGGAAGTGATGAAAAAAATTACATTTAAGACAAAATATGGTTTATATGAGTGGTTGGTGATGTTGTTTGGTTTAACTAATGCATTGAGCACCTTTATGAGATTAATAAATCATGTTTTACATTTTTTCATTGGGAAATTTGTTGTGGTTTACTTTGATGATATTTTAGTATATAGCAAAGTTTTAGATAAGCATGTTAAACATTTGCATGCTTTTTTTAGTACTTTAAAGGAGCATAAATTGTATGCTAATCCTAAGAAATGCGCATTTTGCATGGAATCTATTATTTTTCTTAGTTTTGTTGGAAGTTCCTATGGAATAAGTGTAGATCAAGATAAGGTTAAGATAATTAGGGACTGGCCAACATCTAGGAATACGAATGAGCTAAGAAATTTTCATGATTTAGCAAGTTTTTATAAAAGGTTTATAAGAGACTTTAGTTTTATCGTAGGGCCTTTTAAATGAATGTTATGTTTAAGTGGGATAATGTGCATGGGAAAGCTTTTAAGACTTTGAAAGATAAGTTGATTAATGCACCTTTGTTATGTTTGCATAATTTTGATAAAGTTTTTTAGGTTGAATATGATGCATTTGGAATTGGAATTGGAGCTATTTTGATGTAAGATTCTAAACTGATTACTTATTTTAATGAAAAGCTTAGTGGGGCAACATTAAACTATCCTACTTATGACAAGGAGCTGTATGCATTAGTGAGAACTCTACAGACATGGCAGCAGTATTTATGGCCAAAAGAATTCATAATCCATTCTGATCATGAAAGCCTAAAATATTTGAATTCCCAAGGTAAGCTTAATAAGAGGCATGCCAAATGGTTAGAGTTTATTGAGATGTTTCTTTATGTGATTAAGTACAAGAGTAGAAAAGAAAATGTTGTAGTTGATGCATTGTCTAGAAGATATGCATCACTTACTTCATTGCAAACCAAATTACTTGGTTTTGAGTTTATTATAGATTTGCATATTAATGATGTTGATTTCAGCCAAGTATGAAATGCATATTCTAAGTGTATGTATGGAGAATATTATAGGAATGATGGATTCTTGTTTAAGAAAGATAAATTGTGTGTGCATATGTATTCTTTACATGAAATGCTTGTTTAAAAAAGACTCATGGAGGTGGTCTAATAGGGCATTTTGGTGTGCAAAAGACTTTAGATATATTACATGAACATTTTTATTGGACTAACATGAAGCATGATGTGCAATCTTTGTGATAAGTGTATAATATGTAAACAAGAAAAATCTAAAGTACTGCCACATGGTTTATATACACCTTTACCTGTGCCTAGTTAACCTTGGATGGATATACCTTTAGATTTTGTATTAGGGTTGCTTAGGTCTTCAAGTGGTAAGGACAACGTATTTGTTGTCGTTGACAGGTTTTGGAAGATGGCGCATTTTATTGCTTGTTCAAAAACCAATGATGCAACACATATTGCTAATTTAATCTTTAAAGAAATAGTACATTTGCAAGGATTACCTAGAACAATAGTAAGTGATAGGGATGTTATGTTCTTATGTAATTTTTGGCACACTTTATGGAATAGTTAGGAACTAAACTCTTGTTTTCTATTATTGCACATCCTCAAATAGGGGGACAAACTGAAGTAATTAATAGGACACTTACTACTTTGTTGCATGCTATCATTCAAAGGAACTTAAAACAATGGGAAAAGTGTTTGCCTCATATTGAGTTTGCATACAATAGGACTATTCAATCCATTACTTCTTATTCTCCTTTTAAAGTTATGTATGGCATCAATCTTTTAACTCTTTTTGGATACTTACCTTTACCTACTAATGAACATGATAATTTGGATGATAAGAATACGGTAGATTTTTTTAGGGATTTGCATGCCAAAGTTCAAGCTAATGTAGATAAAAAGAATGGGCAATATGCAAGGCAAGACAATAAGGGGCATATTAAGGTCATTTTCAAACTTAGAGATTAGGTTTAGGTTTATTTGTGTAAAGAGAGGTTTTTTGCTTAAGGGAAATCTAAGTTGCAGCCTAGAGGAGATGAACCTTTTCAAGTGTTAAAAAGGATCAATGACAATTCCTACAAGCAAGATTTGCCAAATAGCTATGGTAATGTGATTGCTACCTTTAATGTTCCTTATTTATCTTTGTATGATGTAGGTGATTCGCAGACAAATCCTTTTGAAGAATGGGGAATGATGAGATCAACTTGCACAAACACCTATTTCCAACCATTATTATGATCATTTGCAAGAAATTTGAGGTCCAATGACCACGGCAAAGACTAAACGCATGAAGCAAGCATTGCACGGATTAATCATGGAAATGCAAGTAAAAGAGGTTGTTCAAGATGAATTAGGTGCATTGCCAAGATTGATCACTTTTAAACATTGTGTTAAGGCTAAAAAGGTTGAAGAATAAAGCTTGAAGCCTAATTCACATGTTCAAGATGAATGGAGCCCAATTTGCATGTATTCATAGGCCTATAGTTTAGGATTTCATATTTTTTATTTTTTTGAATAAGAATTTAACTTTCTAATTTTAATTCATTTAGATAATTCCTAATCAGATTATGATAAGGAATAGACTTTACCCTTATTGATTACTATTAGGATTGTGTTTATGATTTTAAGTTGTTTAGATAAGTCCTAATCAGATTAGGATAAGTAATTAACTTTATTCTTATTGATTAGCATTATCCTTATTTTGTTAGGACTTTATAGATTTTAGGCCTATATAAGGCTACCTCATTCATGTAATTCGGTAGACTGGAATAAAAAATATCTTGAGAGTTTTTTCACTATGTTAGAACTTTTTCTTTGTTCTTTAAAACAAGAACTTAAATTGATTTTATCAAGGTAACTTGCGGCTTAGGATTGTCACAACTTTAGTTCTAATTAGCATGTGTGATTAAGACTAAGCTCTCTTTGCTTCATTTTTAAGATGATCCTAGGCGTCTAACTCCTTCCATCAGATTTTAGGTTATGGTTTCAACCTTAGGATTGCATTAGAAAAGCTTTTCTTTCCACCATTTTCCTTAGAATCAAAGTCCATCCGCTAAAAGAGATGAACATGGATTCTTAAAATTATATCCACTCCTTTTTTGATACGGCATCATAAACACATTTTCCTTATTGAGATGCATGATATTGGTGCTTTGCATTACCAAGAAAAGCTTTTATTTTCACGATTTTCATAGAATCAAAGTTCATCTACCAAAAGAGACAAACTTTGATTTTCATAATTATATCCATTTTTTTCATGATTAGGAATCATAAACACAATCTTCTTATTAGGAAACATGACATTAATGCTTTGGTTTAACATGAAAAACAACCATTTTCCATAGAATCAAAGTTCATTTGCCAAAAGAGACAAAAATGGATATTCGTAATTATATCCATTCTTTTCATGATTAGGCATTATAAACATATTCGCTTCAACAAGATACATTATATTGATGCTTGGTTTGACAAGAAAAGCTTTTCTTACTACTATTTTCCAGAGAATCAAGTTCATCTGCCAAAGAAGTGAACATGGATTTCATTATTATATCCATTCTTTTTTTGATTGGGCATGATAAACACATTCTCCTCATTTGAATACAAGAAAAGCTTTTTTTTTCACCTTTTTCTTTAGAATAATAGTTCATTTGCCAAAAGAGATGAACATGAATTCTTGCAATTATATTTATTTTTTTCTTGATTAGGCATCATAAACAAATTCTTCTTATTGGAATACAAGATATTGATGCTTTGGTTTTGCAGGAAAAGCTTTTCTTTCCAGCATTTTCTTTAGAATTAAAGTTCATTTGCCAAGTGAAATGAACATGGATTTTCATAACTATATCTATTCCTTTCTTGATTGGGCATCATAAACACAAGCTCCTCCTTAGGATACATGATATTAAGCTCAGGTTTAGCCAAAAAAGCTTCTTTTTCCTCCATTTTTTAAAGAATAAAAGTTTGTCCACCAAAAGAGATGAATATGGATTATTGTCATTATATCCATTTTTTTCATGATTGGGCATCATAAACATATTTTCCTCATTAGGATATGTGATATTGATGCTTTGGCTTCACAAGAAAAGCTTTTCTCTCCAACATTTCTGATGGAATCAAAGTTCATCGACCAAAAAAGAAGAACATGGATTTTCATAATTATATTCATTCTCCTCTTGTTTAGGCATCATAAACATATTATTCTTGTTGGGATACAAGATATTGATGCTTAGGTTTTATAAGAAAATTTTTTCCCTCCAATATTTTTTTGTAGAATCAAAGTTCATCTGTCGAAAGAGACGTACATGGATTTTCATAATTATATCCATTCTTTTCATGATTAGGCATCATAAACACATTCTCCTCATTGGGATATATCACATTGATGTGTTGGTTTTGCAAGAAAAAATTTTCATTTTACAATTTTCTATAAAATCAAACTTCAAAAGAGACGAACATAGATTTTTGTAATTATATCTATTTTTTCATGATTAGGCATTATAAACACATTCCCCTTATTAAGATATATGATATTGATGTTTTGGTTTACTAAGAAAAGCTTTTCTTTCTGCTATTTTCCATAGAGTCAAATTTATCTACCAAAAGAGGAAAATATGGATTTTCATAATTATATCCACTATTTTCTTGATAGGGCATGATAAACACATTCTCCTCATTTGGATATAAGATATTAATGCTTTGGTTTGAGAAAAAAAGCTTGTCATTATTCTTAAAATCATAGTTCATCTTCCAAAAAAGACAATCATGGATTCTTGCAATTATATCCATTCTTTACTCGATTAGTCATCATAAACACATTCTTCTCATTGGGATACATGATATTGATTCTTTGGTTTTGTAGGAAAAGTTCTTATTTCCAACATTTTATGTAGAATTAAAAGTTTATCCACCAAAAGAGGCAAACATGGATTTTCATAATTATATCTATTTTTCTCTTGACTGGGCATCATAAACACAATCTTCTCATTGGGATTTGATGCTTTGAAGGCTTTCCCTTTCACCTTGTTCTTTAGAAACATTATTCATCTTCTAAAAGAGACAAACATGGATTTTCGTAATTATACAGATTTTTTTCATGATTAGGCAATATATACATATTTTCCTCATTGGGATACATGACATTGATGCTTTGGTTTAACAACAAAAGCTCTTCTTTCCACCATTTTTCATAGAATCAATGTTCATTTGCTAAAGAAACGAGCATGGATTTTCATAGTTATCTATTCTTTTCAAGATTGGGCATTATAAACACATTTTCCTCGTTGTGATACAAGATAGCATTGCTCTTGTTTAACAGGAAAAGCTTTTCTATGCATTTTTTTTCATGGAATCAAAGTTCACACTCCAAAAGAGATGAATATGGATTTTCATCATTATATCCATTCTTTTCTTGACTGGGTATTATAAACACATTCTCCTAATTATGATGCATGGCTTTGGTTTAGCAAGAAAAGCTTTTTTTCCATTATTTTTCGTAGAATCAAAGTTTATCCTCCAAAAGAGATGAACATCAATTTTTTTAGTTATATCTATTCTTTTCAAGATTGGGCATCATAAACATATTTTTCTCATTATGATATAATGTATTGATGCTTTAGCATAATAGGAAAAGCTCTTCTTTTCACCATTTTCCCTAGAATCAAAGTTTGCCTCCCAAAAGAGATGAACATGGATTTTCACCATTATACCCATTACATTCATGATTGGGCATAATAAACACATTCTCCTCATTAGAATTCAAGATATTAATGCTTTGGTTTCACAAGAACGGCTTTTTTCCAACATTTTCTATGGAATTAAATTTTGCCTCCTAGAAAAGATGAATCGAGATTTTCATAATTATATCCATTCTTTTCTTGATTAGGCATCATAAACACATTCTCCTCTTTGGGATACATAATATCGATGCTTTGGTTTCACAAGAAAAACTTTTCTTTCCAACATTTTTTTTAGATTTAAAGTTCATTTGCCGAAAGAGATGAACATGGATTTTAATAATTATATCCATTCTTTTCTTGATTAGGCATCATAAGCGTATTCTTCTTATTGGGATACATGATATTAATGCTTTGATTTAACAAGAAAAGCTTTTCCTTTGACTAGTTTTCATGGAATCAAAATTCATTTGCTGAAAGAGAAGAACAAGGATTTTCATAATTATATCCATTCTTTCATGATTAGGCATCATAAGCATATTCTCCTCATTGGGATATATATATATATGATGGTGATGATTTGGTTCAATAAGAAAAGCTTTTCCTTCTACCATTTTCCTCAGAATGAAAGTTTATCTACCAAAAGAGACAAATGTGGATTCTCAAAAATTTGTCCATTCTTTTCTTGATTCGGCATTATAAACATTTTTCCTCATTTGGATGCATGATATTAATGCTTTGCTTTCAAAAGAAAAGCTTTCCTTTCCACCGTTCTCTGTAGAATCAAAGCTAGTCCGCCAAAAGGGATGAACATGGATTTTCATAATTATATCTATTCTTCTCATGATGGGGCATCATGAACATATTCCCTTCATTGGGACACAAGATATTAATGCTTCGGCTTAACAAGGAAAGCTTTTCTTTCCACCGTTTTCCATAGAATCAAAATTCATCTACCAAAAAAGGCAAACATGGATATTTTTTATCACATCCACTTTTTTCTTAATTGGGCATCATAAACACATTCTCCTCATCGAGATACTAGTGTTTAAGAAGAATAATTTCTATTTCCAACATTTTTTGCACAATCAAAGTTTTTCTACCAAAAGAGATGGATAAGGATTTTCCTAATTATATTTATTCTTTTCTTGATTGGGCATCATAAACACATTCTCCTCATTGGCATACATGGTATTGATGCTTTGGTTTAGCTAGAAAAGTTTTTCCTTCCACCATTTTACATAGAATCAAAGTTCATCCATCAAAAGGGACACAAACATGGATTTTTGTAATTATATCCATTTTTTTCATGATTCGGCATCGTAAATGCATTTTCCTCATTGGGATACATGACATTGATATTTTTGTTTAAGAAGAAAAGTTTTTCTTTTCACCATTATTCTTAGAATCATAGTTCATCCACCAAAAGATACGAACACAGATTCTTGTCATTATATGCATCATTTTCTTGATGGGGCATCATAAACACATTCTCCTAGTTGGGATGCATGATATTGATGCTTTGGTTTTGCAAGAAAAGCTTTTCTTTTTAACATTTTTGGTAGAATCCAAGTTCATCTATTAAATACGATGAACATGGATTTTTATAATTATATCCATTCCTCCTCTGATTGTGTATCATAAACACATTTTCCTCATTAGGATACATAATATTGATGCTTGGGTTTAGCATGAAAAGCTTTTCCTTCCCTCATTTTCTGTAAAATCAAAGTTTGTCTACAAAAAAAATGAACATGAATTTTCATAACTATATCTATTCTTTTCATAATTGGGCTTTATAAACACATTATTCTCGTTATTATACATAATACTGATGCTTTGCTTTAGCAAGAAAAGCTTTTTTTTCACTATTTTTTGTAGAATCAAAGTTTGCCTTCTAAAAGAGATGAACATGAATTTTCATAGTTATTTTCATTCTTTTCATGATTGGGCATCATAAACATATTCCTCTCATTAGAATACATGATATTGATGCTTTGATTTAACCAGAAAAGCTTTTTCTCTGACCATTTTTTATGGAATCAAAATTTATCCGCTAAAAGAGATGAACAAGGATTTTAATAATTATGTCCTTTCTTTTCATGATTAGGCAATATAAACACATTCTCCTTGTCACCACATGCCCAGCCTTTAAAACTTTAGACGATCTGAAGGGTATAGTGCATTTGATTTAAAATAAATGTAGTTGGTTGTGGCTGAGCCTTTGAGTTATCCCATGATCGGGACTTGGATGAGGAATAATAATAGGGACAAAAGGTAAAAGACCATCAGGCGAATCACTCATCCAACTAGTCTCGAATGGCCACCATGAAATGGCCATAAACTTGGAGTCACCTCAAATTATTTTAAGCTAAGCAAGATTGGATGCCTATTGAAAATAACATTAAGACTTACAAAACTCAAAACACTGATTCAAGGTCTACGAAGTCCAAAGATTCATTGGTAGGGCTCGGGAGTCAGTTACGCGCAGGGAAGAACGAGCCTTCTCACTACACCTGAAATCGGTACCTACAACTGTGTCTCACTTTGATCAGGGCTAAATCGATTCCATTTGGTCTTTATTTATATATAATCATCTTTAATGCATGAAGTTTTTGGAAATGTAAATCCAGGTTTTTTATTAAGGAAAATTAGATCACCTACGCGAAAATGTGAGGAACATAGGCATTTTTTTGTGAAAACAATGTTCGGATTGGATTTTAAAAATTGGATGTTTCGTATTAGGCACTGGAAAGATACCAACATGAAACATTGCCCTGTATATTTTATTGGAAAACGAATTTTAAATATCAATGCACAATAACACTACAAAAGGAAAAAAGTTATTAAGGAGAAAAATGAGAAATATAATAATATCATAAACAAGTAATCACAAACAAAAGAAAATAACAAGGAGGGACGATCTACATGTATCTCATTATTGCCTTCGATTATTGAAAAATAATTGAGATGACAATTTTAGAGACCGGTCTAACTTCAGCGGTAATTTGGAGAAAAAGGAAAATTTCTATCGAAACAGTTTTAAGGCATTTAGAAACGAGATAATTTTAAGTTTTTGACATAAAAACAAGGTTGAAGTATGCCTAAAGTTAGGAAAACATTTAGGAGCAAAGAGAAAATTTGAATTTTTTAATTAAAAATAGGGTTGAAGTATCCCCAAAGTTAGGAAAACATTTAGGCATAAAGAGAAAATTTAAATTAAAAAAATAGGGTTGGAGTATCCTCTTTGAGCAATGGAGTTGGAGTATCTCCACTAGCAAAAATTTTAATATGAAATCCTATTTTTTGTATTTTTTTCTTGATCAAAGTCAAAAGGGGTTGATGTTGTGAGGGAGAATAAATGAGTGCATCTCGAGACATCCTAACATCTCGATAAAAAAAGATTCAAAAATTAGGTTGAAAATAGAGGATAGCATCATGTCATCTCCGTTTTTGGATTTTTTTGGGTGTATCTAAAGACTTCAAAGGGTAAACGAGGTACCATTAGAAAGGTAGCTTGACAAGGTTTAATATAAAAAGTCTAAAAATTCTGTAAAATCACTTTCTAGCCAAAATTAATTTTGGAAGTTAGGTTCATCTTAGCACTAGTAGCATTTTCAATTAAATAGGCATGATGGATTTCAAAAATCATTCTAAGCTTATCCGAGATCATTAGATCATAGATAATACCTTTCTAGAAAAGGAATTTTGTGAAAATTTGGGGGAAAATATTTGGAAACTTCGTAAAAATCATCTGATAAGCCAAAAGTGGCCCAAACATAATGTTACATGTTGGTTCCAGGGGTTCTAGACAGCAAAGGTTCAAAAAATCATAACTCCCTTATCCGGGATGATCTAAGGACAAATATGACATCGTTAAAAAGGTAATTTGATGCCCTTTATAGGAAAAATAATAGAAAAATCAAAGGAAATATGTTGAGATTTGAAAATGATTTTTCAAATTCGCACTATTGTCCTAGCAGAGTAAAAATGGGGGAATTATTTGATATTCCATTTTTTTGAAGATAAACTTCAATCTAGGACATCTGAATGTCTGTGACAGAAAGTAACGTGGCTTCACAAGTTCATTCCATAATCCTAGAGTAGTTTGGGATGATGGAACAACACGTTAACCCTATCACTAAAGGGAACATGAGCTCAAGATCAAGGTTTAATACTAAAAATAATTTTTTTTAAAAAATGAACTTATTTCACCATGAATCTAGAGCTAAAATGTTGATTTACCCACAAGATTGGGAGACTAATTTAATGAAAGCATTATTTCAACACTATTCTTCATCTATTAAAGCTAGCATAAACTTAACTTGGGGATTTTTCTAAAAATCAATTTTTAAGAAATAAGCATGAATGGAGATATCATGAATAAAATACAGCACATATAAAGATAAACATGGATTAGACATACAAACATACAACGATGACATTTTGACATAGAAATGGCTGACACAAATGCTAGAAGATGACAAATAAGGTGCATGGAGATGATATAAACATGTTTAGACAAAGGAATGGATGCTGGAGTTGTTAAGACAGCATTTTTATTTCACGAGGCTCCTTAAAATACAAGAAAATATTTGAACGTACCTAAGACACGTTAAGGTGACCATTTAAATATGAAATAGATATGTGAATGTGGAAGGAACATGGCAAAAATGCCTGAACAAAGGTTGTATGACGATGAAAATGAAGTATGGTGAGTTTATATATGCAACAACATCAATGTATCAAGAAGGTCATCAAGATCCTAGGACTACCATAACTAAGGCAGCAAAGATGCATAAAAGTATCAGGAGGGTGATGGCAACATGAAGGGCTCACTAAAATGAAATGGATAATCAAAACAGAAAATGTATGAAATAAGGTAAAAAATATACCAGTAAAAGCTTGAACTATTTTCCCTTTTTTTAAGCAGTAACTTTAAGCTCAGTCCTTTTCGCTCTTTTTGCTAATGTTTAGCAAGAAAAGGATGAAAGAAAGGAACTTTCTAGTAATGTGGTTGCTGATGGGGTGTTTTAAGGATGAAAATATGTAAAAGGTTAAGTTTTTAAAGGTGTTCTGATGGTGGTTTTGGGGAGCTATGGGAATAGAGGTTGGTTGAGGGTGGAAAGTAATGAAATAGTGTTTTAGTGAGATATTGGAGTTAGAGTTGATGGAGAATTTGTGGGGATGGATAAAAAGTTTTCTCAGATTGTTGGAGAGCTTTTTTTAGCTAAAAGTTTTTTTCCTGAGATAGCTAGTAATGTTTTTTTTATAGTTAAAAAGTCCCCTCTTTTAATCTAATGCTTAGCCAATGCCTTTAAGAGACAAGGCAAAGGCATTTTTTATTTTCTCTCTCCTAAACCAAGAAACATCTCCAGTTACCATGCTTAGCTAATTCTTTTCTTATTGGTTTTGCCATGTTAAGCAAGAAGCCAAAAAGGCTATGACAGCTTGCAACTGGAGATGTACCATACCTTTTTACCCCCATATATCTTATGAAAGTGACCTTTTTCATTGATTGCTTGGGCTCCAAAATTTTGTTTGAATCCATTAATGAACCCAAAGTTGAGGTTTGTAATGTTTTACGATAGTTCCTTAGTGCAAAAACATGTTTAAATCAGGTTTTTAAAGGCTAAAAAGTAGCTCGAACTAGGCAAAAAAATGCCTTGGTGTATCGATACAAAATATGTTGTATTGATACATAAGGTACTTGTTATTCCTAAGTATCGATACAATGAGCTGTGTATCGATACTACGAGCAAAAAATATTTTCAGTCTCCAGACTTAAAAGCCTATATAGATACTCCATGCATTTGTATCGATACTCATGCTTGTGTATTGATACATTTTGCCAAAAATCACAACTTTAGCTACTGCCAAGGTCTGTATTGATACAAACATGCCAAGTATCGATACCACACCTTGGGTATCGATACCAAACCCTCTTGTATCGATACTACATGTGAAAACTCAAGTTTTTCGCACTTTAAAGGCCTTGTATCAATAATTACGCCCCAATATAACTTGTACGTACCTATGGCTTTCTGATTTACCTCAACATGGTTACAAACAATGAGAAATTGATTTGTGTATTCATTTGAATAACCTTGGTGGCACCTTAAAAAATAGCCTGAAACTTTTAAAGTAGTAACTCATAAATGGTTTTATGATTAGAATTTTTTATTGTTCGAAATCTATTTTAGGCTTCATTGTAAGAAAAATTGTATGCTCGTATTTCTTTTTGGCTTTCATTTTGGTGGAAATAGATATTTTCCAGCATTATGGCTATGGTGGGAACTAGGCGATGGTTGGAAATCTATTAGGGTGTGATTTAGTAGAGATTTGATCTCAAAGAGGACTCAGAGGTGAAATGTCATTAAGGTCTACGTAGTATTTTCTTTTAGCAGTTGAATTGGAAAAGAGCAAATTATGGCTGCTATTTAGAAGCAATGAATAGTAGTTTGAATTCTCTAAACTGTGGCGAGAGAAAAGAAATGTACTATCATTAAATCACATTATTCTCGAAGCACTAAATAATTCATATCCTTAATGAAATCCAACTTTGCCAAGTTTGTTCAATGCGAAGAGATATAGATGGGAAAATTCTAATGTGTCCACTTGGATTAGAGTTCTGGAAGCGTTTAGGCTAAGTGATAATACCCAACTAATGTTAACTAAAGACTGCCTTAAAGCCCCAATAACTAAATGCAAAATAGGACCTAATTGACAATTACTTTATGCCCAGTGTGGCATAAGAGATAATTACCGATATTTCCCTTTACGCCAAAACTCTTAAGGTTGATAAATTACTTTTCTAATGACTTTTGAACTATGTAGGAGATCTTGGACTAAAACTGTCTTCTTTGTGAAGAACCTAATTAAAAAAGGATGGTATAATCGAATCAAGCTATTGTGTCCAAAAATTGTTATATTTTGAATAGAGGCATGTTACGTGCCTGATTAGAGAGGCAAGAGAATGCTGATTCTATGTTCCATTCCCCTCAACTATCCTCAACAGTTGAACTTTGTTCTTTTTGCAATTACCTACACTAGGATGGTGAGGACAAGCAAATGCACACCAATTAAAGTTGTGCTTGTGCACAGTTTTTATGGACAACACATTCTACTTTATTTTTTCTTTAGTGCTTATAATAAAATCTGGTGCTTACATTTCTGCGTTTGGTTACAGTGTCCTTATTCACAGTGGTGGAGTACATGGTGGACATTATTATGCATTTATCAGGCCAACTCTTTCTGATCAATGGTATGGATCAGATCATCGTATAAAATTTCCCCTAAGCAAAAAATACATGAAATAGGTTTTTAATCAAGTATTGTCAAAAAAAGAATTGATTGTTGAATACTTAGGCTGCTGCATGACTATTAAATTAGCCAATGCTAATTGTATTGAAGGTACTTCGTTTACAGCTTGCATATGCTATCTATGCTTGGGAACCTAGAGTGGTGGAAGCAATACAGCCTTTATGTTGGCATTGTGTCCTTTTCAGGTGTAAATTTGATGATGAAAGAGTAACCAAAGAAGATATGAAAAGGGCATTAGAGGAGAAGTATGGTGGTGAAGAAGAGGTACTATTTTTTAAGCACTATTTTTTAGGCTTTTTGTATTCAGCTTTTTTGCTTTTAACTATACCTATCTTTAGGGTTATGATTTTGACAAATTTTCCTTTCTTGTGATGTGATAGTTACCACAGACAAATCTAGGATTCAATAATACTCCTTTTAAATTTACCAAATATTCAAATGCATACATGCTGGTGTACATATGTGAAAGTGATTTTTTTGCCAAAAAATAATTTTTTTGCCTAGCACCGTGTTGCCTAATATTGCCTGACGACACGGCACCCGACAGTCATCCTCTAGTTTTTATTTTTATTTTCTAATTTTGTCATCTTTTACCTAACTCCTAGGATGACAAAAGCTAGCCCGAAAAAAATGATTACATCGATACTACATGTGAAAACTAATGTGTTTCGCACAGTAAAGGCCTTGTATCAATACTTATGCCCTAATATAACTTGTATATACTTATGGCTTCCCGATTTACCTTAACTTGGTTACAAACAATGGGAAATTAATTTGTGCATTCATTCGAATGACCTTGGTGACACCATGAAAGGTGGCCTTTGTTGCCTTATTTTTATATTTTTCTTTAATATGGCCCATAGGCATTTTAAACCTTCCCTAAAAAATAATTTTTTTGCCTGGCGCTGTGTCACGTAATAGTGCCTGACGACATGGCACCCGACAATCGTCTCCCAGTTTTTATTTCTATTTTTTGATTTTTTTAACTTTTACCTAACTCCTATGATGCCAAAAACTGGCCCAAAAAAATGAGGTGCCTATAGTTGCCCTTCTTTGGCCATTGCAAAGTATTAGGAACAGGGCAAAGACAAATGACACCATTTTGTTTGGATGGGATGATGGATTTATGTGCTTACTAAAAAGTGGAGAGTTATTTAGTATCATGTCGAGATGGGCTAAACAACTTACAAAAATAGAAGATTTTAATGAGTTTTGTAGGGTTTGACCTCCCTAGTAGGTTGTTATCTAATTTTTTTCAAACAGGTGCCATAAACTTGTGTGGGCTTCAAGGTAGGTAAAGAAAGACATTCAGCTTTTCTTGGACTAAGGTAGACAAGTGCCACCAGCTTGTGTAAGCTTTAAGGTAAATGAAAAAAGATGTCCAGCTCTTTGTGAACTAAGGTAAATAGGTGCCACAAGCTTATGTGGGCTTTAAGGTAAGAAAACATCCTACATTTTGAGGACTAAGGTAAGTTATATGGTGCCACCAGCTTGTGTGGGCTTTGATAAGTGTTTTCCTCTTTGACGACTAAGATAGGTAGTTGCCACCAACTTGTGTGGGCTTTAAGGTAAGTGAACATCCTACTTTTTAAAGACTGAGGTAAGTAGGTGCCACCAGCTTGTGTGGGCTTGAAGGTAGGGAACCATCCTACTCTTTGAGGATTGAGGTAGGTAGTTGGCACTAGTTTATATGGGCTTTAAGGTAGGGAAGTGTCTTACTCTTTAAGGACCAAGGTAAGTAGTTGCAACCAGTTTGTGTGGGTTTTAAGCATCCTGCTCTTTGAGACTGAAAGAAAATAAGTTTAGGGTACTTCTCTCAGATGATTTTCAATAAACTTATAAGGTTCAAGCTACTTACTTAAGGAATTTTAAAGTTTCTCAAAATTAAAAAATTGTACCTTAAGTTCCCTATAAATTTGACTTTTGTACGAGAGTTTATACCTGTAGGATTTTAAATGTTGCATAATGCATGGAAATGCAAATGCTTGCCTAAATGATGCCAAGGTAATGACTTTAAAGGTCTAATCCAACGGTTGGATTTTGGCTTCCTTTAGTATTGGTGAGGTGGCCTTTTGTCCAAGGTTTGTCAAACCTGCTCTAGATTTTCAAAGGGTTTAAATGTTAAAGTTGTCCCTTTCTTGAAAGTATGAGAGGTGCCTGACCCTTTATTTTTTGGTATTTAAACATGAAACAAAATTCATGCAAAGTTTTATCTTTCGAAGCAGTGCTTGGAAATCCTGTTATTAGTTTTGTTTGTTTATCAAGCATTACAATTAAATAATAAACATGATGCAACATGAAATACAGTGCTACAAAAAGATTCTGTAAGAAACAAGAATATTTTTATTCAGAGAAAGAGGGTACAATTTGTGACAAACTTATAAGATTGTGGAAAATTTTGAAATACAAAAGTGAGAAGAGAAGTCTTCTTAGTTGATTGGTTCTAATGCTGATGACATGAATTCTCCACTAAGTGCTTTTAGAGATTTCTTTAAAGCAATTGATTTTTTTGGTGCTGGCGACTCATAAGAAGATCCTTTAGATTGCCCCATAATGGGATGGAGGCCTCAAAGTTAGGTAGTTTCCATTTTTTGAGTGCAGGTGTGGATAAGGTTTGGTGGGGTTTGGTCGACATAAAACAGATAGGTTAGGTTATGACTTGGTTTGATTAGAGGAACAAGGTCCGATTGCTTAAGTCACCCTTTTAGGTTTTTAACTTAAGCTGTTTTTGTTTTTTTTTGTTTTTATTTTTTTTAAGTGGTAGGTAAAGGGCTAATGGAACATCCTTTTGGGTTTTCATCCTAAAATCTTTCGAGGCATAATATTTTTAATGGAATCAGAGCTCATAGGATTAGGTAGGTCGTTGCCATCCATCTCGATTTAGATTAGGGCTCCTCTAGAAAATATATGTTTCACCACATACGGTCTTTCCCAATTTGGGGTATATTTTCCCTGAGCATCTTCATGGATCAGGAGAATTTGTTTGAGTACCAAGTCACCTTTTTAGAATTGATTAGGGTAGACCTTTTTGTCATAGGCTCTCATTATGCACTTTTGATACATCTACCCATGATAGATGGCTTTGATTCTTTTCTGTTAGATGAGATTAACCTGCTCATATCGGCTCTTAACCCATTCAGCTTCTTTAAGTTGGGATTCCATTAGGAGTCTAAGTGAAGGGATTTCAACTTTAATTGGTAAGATAGCCTTCATGCTGTAGACCAAAGAGAATAGGGTGGCACCCATAGAAGTTTGTACTGCTGTGCGATGGCGTGCAAGGCAAAAGGTAACTTTTCAGACCAATCCTTATATGTCTTAGCCATCTTTTCAACTATCTTTTTGAAATTCTTATTGGCTGCTTCAACTATTCTATTCATCTTTAGATGGTATGGGACAAAGTTTTGATGCTGAATCTTAAACTGAAAGCAGATTGCTTGCGTCATCTTATTTTTAGATTACGTACATTATTTGTAACGATCTGTTCAGGAAGACCATATCTACAAATGATGTCCCATTTCATAAATTTGCACATGACAGATCTGATGACATTGGCATAAGAAGCTACTCTACTCACTTCGTGAAATAATCGATCACAACTAAAATAAAGTGATGCCTATTAGAAGCCTTAAGGGTAATCAGTCTAATCATGTCCATGCCCTACATAGAAAAAGGCTATAGAGATGTCATGACATGTAGAGGTGTTGGTGGGACATGGATTTTGTCAGTGTAGTTTTGGCATTTGTGACACTTTTGAGCATAGTTAATGCAATCCTTTTCAAGAGTCAGCTAATAGTAGCCTAATCGCATAACTTGCCTTACCATTCGGTGCCTATTGGCATGCGTACTACAAATCACTTTATGAACTTCTTCAAGTATTCTTTTGGCTTTGGTGGCATCCACGCATTAGAATAACACCTAGTCCCAACCTTTCTTATACAAATCTCGCCATCTAAAATGAAGTTCGTATCTAGTCGTCTGATGGTTCTCTTATCAGCTTCAGTGGCACCTTCTGGGTACGATTAATTCTTGATGTACTGAAGGATGTCATGATACCATGGCAAACCATCTTTCTCTTCTTCAACATTTTGGCAATGTACCAAGGTAGAATAAATACTATTTGGATAAGAGCAATGTTCGATTCTTGATTGACTTTAAACATAAAAGATAAAATGGCCAAAGCATAAGCAATTTGGTTCTCTTCTTGAGGTAGATGTTGAAAGCTAATATCATTAAACTCTTTCTTGAGCTCTAATATTAGATTCCCATAATGGATCAGTTTAGCATCATGTGTTTACCATTCTCCCTTTAGTTGGTAAATGACGAGAGTTGAATCTCCAATACTTATAGTGTTCGAATGCCCTTTTTAATGGCTATTGGAGTCCCATTATGCAAGCCTTATATTCAGCTAAGTTGTTCATGCAATCAAAGTTTAATTTGGCTATGATAGGGTAATGGTTTCCCTCAGGTGACATAAGAATTGCCCCAATTCCATGCCTTAGTGCACTTGAAGCTCCATCAAAGTACACTCTCCATGATGACCCACACACGATAGTATCTCTG
This sequence comes from Adansonia grandidieri, assembly GCA_038382065.1. Classification (NCBI taxonomy): domain Eukaryota; kingdom Viridiplantae; phylum Streptophyta; class Magnoliopsida; order Malvales; family Malvaceae; genus Adansonia; species Adansonia grandidieri. The sequence goes on along the minus strand of JBBYHK010000016.1, from coordinate 3,065,509 downwards.
CCTCGAATATACACATCAAGTCTTCATTGGAAAACTCAAAGTTTAAAGGTTGATAGTCATTTGTAACTCGATTTGTAAAAAAAGTTTGCTATTGCACTGCCTTTAATGGCTTTCTGGTTCACATACACGATGTCATATTCAAAAAGCATAACTTGCCATTTGGCTAACCTCCCAGACAAGGCAGCAGCTTCACACAAACACTTGATGGGATCAAGCTTGGCAATTGACCATGTCGTGTGGTATAGCATGTATTGCCTTAACCTTTGGGCTATCCAAGCTAAAGTACAACATAGCTTCTCTACGAATGAGTAATTATTTTCATATGCTATAAACTCTTTACTTAAGTAATAGATAGCCTATTGCTTCTTTCCTGATCCATCATATTGTCCTAATACATAGCCCATTGATTTGTCTAGGATTGATAGATATATGATTAGTGGTCATCTGGGCACTAGTGGCACAAGTATTAAAGGGTTTGAAAGTTAGCCTTATCGAAAGCTTCTTAGCATTCTTGATTCCATTCTCCAAGATTTTGTTTTTTTCAATAGTCTAAAGATCATATCACATTTGTTGATCAACTAAGATATGAATTGGGCTATGTAGTTTAGTCTTCGTAACAAACTTCTCACTTTCTTTTAAGTTTGAAGTGGTGGTAGGTTTTGGATAGCCTTAACCTTGTCAGGATCCACCTCTATTCCTTTCTTGCTCACAATGAAACCCAATAATTTACCAAATGTGATGCCAAATGTGCATTTGGTAGGATTCAACTTATGTTGATATTTGTGCAGCTGTTTAAAGAGTTTTGCAGGTAGGCAACATGTTTACTCTATTTTGTTGATTTGGTGATCACGTCATCCATGTGGTTTGATTTTCTTATGCATGAGATTATGGAACAATGTTACCATTGCCTTTTAGTAAGTTGCCCTGGCATTTTTCAGCCCGAAAGGTATCACTTTATAGCAGAAAGTTCCTTACACAGTCATGAAAGTGGTCTTTCCATGTCTTAGACTACCATTTTGATTTGGTTATAACTTGAAAAACCATGCATGAAAGAAAATAATGCATTTTTTACAGTGTTGTCTATTAAGGTATCAATGTAAGGTAGGGAGAAATTATCCTTGGGGCTGGCTCGATTCAAGTCCTTGTAATTCACACACATTTGCACTTTACCGTCCTTCCTAGAAATTGGGACTATGTTGGCTACCCATTTAGGATATTTGGCTATCTCGAGAAATCCTGCTTCAAATTGCTTCTTGACTTTTTCCTTGATTTGAAGGAGTATTTTTGGTTTCATCCTTTTTAACTTTTGCTAGATTGGTTTGCATTCAGGTTTGAGGGGAAGTTTATGAACCACAATGTTAGTATCTAGTCTGGGCATGTCTTGATAAGACCAATCAAACACGTCTTGATATTCTTGAAGGAGGCTTATTAGTTCAACTCGAGTTGATGGCTTTATGGAGGTTTCGATTTTAACCTCTTTTTAATCTTTTTTTTATTTTGAGGTTTATGGTTTCAAAATGTTTTTCATGGGGTAATATTTATTTTTCTTCCTACTTAACTAGTCTCAATAGGTCTGAGGGTATGGGGTTCTCTTCAGGATCCTCTTCAGATATGACCTCACCAACATAGGTCGGTTGCTCAAAACCAATTTATGAAGCTTCAGTATGAAGATTCATGTCATCTTCATCGGAACACCTAAAAATATGAAAAAGAACAATATGGGTAGAAAAATATGGGTGGAAAGGTCTAAGGCTAACAAAAACTGTGAACATAAAAAATGAATACAAAATATTCAGTCATTTTCATTGATAATACTTAATAAAAGTTGCCAATACAGAGGACCCTACAATGTTTTTAGGCGAGAGCATGTAGGTTTAGTTTACAACATTACTTTGGAATAGACTTGAACAACACAAGAATCTCAGTCTTAGTCTAAACACTTGGAACAAACCCTAATAGGTACAGACCAGACTCTGGATGTGTGGTTGACATCTACAGCTCATCAATCACATTGATGGAGAAATCCTTAAATGCCTTGCTCAATATGAGCTCAGCATTAGCAAAACTAGTATTTACATGTCCCTCTAGGTGAAAACTTTCTCAAAGTAGGGGGAACATCATTGGTTCATCCTTTGTGTCTCGTTCTGACAAACAGGCCATTCTTTTCTCACATTTTTTTGAGCTTGTTTTCTTTTTTGCAGTGTATTGGGTTTAAATCCTAGCCCTTTTTTTGTCGATTTGGTTGACCACTTTTAAGGATTTAGTAACTCTTTTCCTTTCTGGCCTAGGCATCTTTGCTTACAATTAACTTTAAACCCATATGAGTTCTCTCTGATAAGTGAGGCTGAACTATTGGCAACCCTTCCTTGACATTAACAGCATTGACGAGCTTAAAGGATTGGAAAGAGGATTCTAGGATATCTTTATCAAGTTCAAGATATAGGGCATCAGTTGAGGTGGCAACAATGATATCTTCTTCCCCTCTAATACTGATAACTTTATTCCCGACAAACTTTAACTTTTAGTGCAAAGATGATGGTACTGCGCTAGCAGAATGAATCAAGGCCTTTCTAACAAATAGTTATATGATGGAGTAATGTCTATCACATGGAAGTCAACTTCATAAGTACATGGGCCAATTTAAAGTGGAATGGTGATGTTTCTCATAAAGTTTCAGCAAGTTCCATCGAATGGTCATACAATCATGTGACTATTTTGGATATAAGATATGTCAATAAAGAGCTTCTTCAAGCATGACATGGGCATTACAATTAAAGCTGACCCATTTTCAATGAGCACCTTAGGAAACATTATTCCTTTATAATATGTGATGATATAAAGGGCTTTGTAATTTCATCTTTCTCCATGCGAGATTTCGTCATCCGTGAAAGATATGTAATTATCAATGGTGATATTGTTCACTGGGCAATCTAGCTAACCTATAAAGATGTCATGAGGGACATAGGCCTTATTTAGAACCTTGAGGAGGGCATTCCTGTGAGCTTCCGAATTCAATAATAGTGATAACACAGATATCTTGGTGAGTTGCTTGTTCAACTATCGATAATGCTGTATTCACTGTGCTTGATGAATTTAAGGAATTTTGTTGCTTCATTCTCATTCACTAGATCCTTAACAGCTATCAAATTTGAGTTCTTGGTTGTAGACTTTAGTGCTTGAGAAATGATATTAGCATTTTCTTGCTGAGTGCTATTTTTTGATACTATTAGGGTATAACATCGAATCTTCTGAGTTAGGTGACTTGCCCCTAAGAGGTCAACACTTACTATTTGCTAGCTAGATTCTCTGATGATTAAGCTTTGCTTTCATAGTTCCAAAGGACTCCTTATGACTTTTATATGGGAAAAGAGATGGAAGGTAGGGTCAACCTTAACTCTCAGTCGTACAAAATAAATGACCTTCCAATCCCATAAGGAAGATTGCCCTCTTCCTCTTTTAGTGCATTGATAGATGGTGTTGCATTTGTAGACTCGATATGCGAGGTTTGCTTTTCATCATAGAATTTGATGCTACCCTCGTTCATCATCCTTTAAACCATTATGCGAAACTCTTTGCATTTTTAAAAAGTATAGCCATAAACAATATGGAAATCATAAAAATTGTTAATCTTTCCTCTATCTTCTCGGTTGCATTAAGTAGCTTAGCTTGCACCAGGATTTGCCAAACCAAATTCACTGGCATTCGAACTGCTTCTATGTTTTCCACAATCTCGCAGTTTTCTTCAATGATCATTTCCCTTAGGTCTAACTCAACACGAGTTTAAGATGAACTAGATTAATTGCTGGATTTTGATTGCTTACTAGTTTTCATCTTTTCTTTCCTTTTTTCCTTACAGATTTTTTTTTAGTCATGTCATTTTTCTATGGCCTCATCGATTCGCGAAGTTCTTCGAGAAACTTCTCACTACCTTTATGTGATAAAGGGCTTGCAACGTGCCGATGAATCTAATAATTATCTCTCTTTCTGTCAGTAAGGGATGAATCTGGGTAGTAGCCTCCATCCATCTTGCAGTGTACTGCTTAAAACTTTAATTAGCTTTTTTTTTCATGCCCATAAGAGACAGACAACTAGAGATTTGACCATTGGTTGGTCTTTCCTCATCAGTGGCATTGATAGATGAATCGTTATGTCCATCCCACTCTTTATAGAACTTGATTTTGTGCTAATCCATCATCCCTTAAACCATCTCCAAGAATAATGGACAATGTTGCAATTCATGTTCTTCACCGCAGTGGCAACAAGATGTTTCAACAACATTTCTTCTTTGACTTTTGTTATCTGTTACTATTCTAATTTTCATGAAAACCCATAAGAGTTGCTTATCGAGGTTTTAACATATACCACATTTTTTTAATTCAATAGCCTTTTCTATCGATTATCGTATTCTCACTCAGTTTGGTGTGATTAGGGAGTGGATTGGCCCCCACATTGGATCTAGGACCTTACTCAATCTTGATCACTTTTTTTTCTAGTAAACCTTACACCTTTCTTTAAAATGAAGTACAGTTCTCAATGGAGTGGCTTTGCACTCCCGCATGGTACTCACAATAAGCGTTTTCATCATATCATTTGGGATACAGTGGTGATCTTGGCTTTGTTAATACTGGGGCCAGTAGTTTGCCTGCCAATAAGTGAGAGTAAATCTCTTTGTATGAGTAAAGGAGTAGTTCAAAGTGCTCTATTTCTTAGGGTGCTTGTGTGTTATTCAGAGCTCTTGCATTGTGCATATTACAGGGCTGTGCATTTTGTGCTGCACTTTGCATGGGATTTTATGCAAAGCTCATTGTAGGAGTGAAACTGGTATTGTGGACTGGTTGTGTGCTAATGAGTAAGGGGTAAGACCTGTATTCAACATGCTTGGGAAGTACATAGGCTGTGCTGAATGTAAACTTTGATTAAACCTAGCATAATTCTCGCCTACAACATTCACTTCTTTCTCCTTACCTTTATTTGTTATCTTTTTTACTTATCCAGATGCTTCCCTGATAGATATCCTACCTCTCTTGATGACGTTCTCAATCATTTCATCAAATATGACTATATCAGCAAAATTTTTCATGGCATTTCCTACTCGAGCATTTCACTGGAGGGTGTTGCCCATTTAGTGTCCCTTCTTTAGCATTGGTGGCCTCAATACCACCATTTAAATTGCTTTTAGGGTGGGCTAGTTCTTTCCCTGTCTGACTACGCTCGTCTGCCTTTTTTCCTTCAATGCATTGGACAACAATTTAGTTATGTTAGCTATATGAGCTTTGAATTAATCTTAGTTTTGATCTAACTAAAATTTAAGCTTAATTAGCTTGTGTTTAATTATTTTCAAGATTAGTATTTTTCTATGAAATATTTTGTAAACACTTCGAAAAATACTAGAAAGTGTGTTAACTCCTTCAAGCACTCAAAAATGTGTTTTTAATACATATTTTTATATAAAACATTTTTTAGATAAGTTTTACATCTTTTAAAGTCATGAAAAACCTTTTAAAATTGATTTTCATGAGAATGTATTGATACACTATGTGTATGTATTGATACAATACTTGGTAGTAGTTAAATAACCTTGAAATGTAGAAATCACTATTCATGTATCGAGACAGAGCATTCTGTGTCGATACAGCACTGTTCATGTATCGAGACAGATCTTTCTGTATCGATACAGGACTGTTTAATGGTCATATTTTGGACCGTTAAACACAATGTATTGATACCCACTTAATTGTATCAATATAAAGGAACGGGGAATAACGGGAAATGATATTTTGAAGGCTCTAACGACTATATTCTTTCACCAATTGTTCCCAATGGCTAGAATCATGATCAAGGCTATAAATAAGCCACTCCAACACCTTCAACAAGAAGAAGAACCAAGAGATTATGCTTAGAGTCATATCTTTCATTTTCTCTATCATTTTTGCTAAGTAGTTTATCTTTGTATAGGATTAACTCTTCCTATTTTTGTATTCTTCATTTTGTATCTTTAGATGCATATTTCCTTTTGAGCCAAAATTTTTGTAAACACCTAACCTTTAGAGGTTTTATTTGTTTACACTCAAATCCTTGTAAAAAGGGGAGGTTACTACTTAACCATTGAAAAGTAAAGAAAGTTTCTACTTAGCCTTCAAAAGTAGTTAGAGAGGGTTCTATCTTAGCCATAAAAGATAGGGGGTAAAGGTTTCTATCTTAGCCTTGAAAGAAAGAGAATGTAAAGGTTATACCTTGTCCTTGAAAGGTAGACAATTCAAGTTAGTGAGTTATGGAAATCCGAGGCAAGTAAGGCTGAGGTAGAGGACGTAGGCAATTGAGGACGAACCTCTCTAAATCTTTGAGTTTGCTTCTCTTTCCCTTATCTTTAGTTGTTTATTTCTATTCACTAACTTGCATTCTAAAGTTTATTATTTAGATTTCTCAATTTTATTTATCAAATTTTTAATTTACTAAAATTTTGAGAAATCAATTCATCCCCTCTTGATTTCATTCACCACTAAAAGGTCTAACAAGTTAGCTCAGTGATATGTGCTTGAAGTTCCTCATGCTTACAAAGTGCCTACTCTTAAGACTCTTTATACATAAGTTTGAGTCTTTCGATATGGGCCTGGTGATCATTTTCCATTATTTTTCGATGATTGCGAGTGTTGTACCGATGACAAACTATAGATTTCATGTTTTAGATCACCTTCACTTAAAATTATTTTTGAATTAAGCCTTCATGGTATTTTCATGCATATGTTTGATGTAGTGAGGATGAATGAATAAAAACCAAGAAAGGATAGGTTAGTTATGTAAATGCAAGAAGGACAATTGGGTCAAGGGAAAGCTCCACCAATAGCATCTTTCATTAAAGCAACAAAATGTCTTAATTACATGTGATTACATTTGAAAATTTCTGATACGGTTACATTACTTGATTACATGGTCCAAGAAATACAACAACTATTGCTCTTGGGCTCTGGTGGACAAGATATCATGTGTCAGGATCAAGCTACATCCATCATGTTCTCAGCCTCCAACTGAACTGCCTAGATCTGCTTTGTGGGATGGCAATGATAGTCCTAATGATTTTGGTGTGAGTGATTAACCATTTAAAGCCATTCTTGCTCCTGTTATTCGGAGGCTTTTACTAGAGTGTCGACTTGGTTTGGCGCACTTGAAGAGAATACTTGAAGTCTTAAATTCTAAATGTTAAAACTCTATTTTTAGCCTGGTTTGCTCTCAAATCCTAGACTCGAGCCTCTAACAGTTTATTCTTCCTTCAATAAGTTGATGCAAGAGCCTGGGTTTTAATCAGCTTTTCCCTATTTACCCTAGCAGCTTCTCTCCATTGGTGTAGTTCTTTCTCGATAGTAGTAATTTTTGTCCTCCACTTGACCGATAACTTTCCAAGTCTTTAGGACTTGCTTGCTTTATTAAGGACCACATAGTCTTTTTTGAAGCTCTTGAGATCCTCTTTGAGGTGGTTGTTCTCCTTGATAACCCTGCTCATCTCACCATTCTTAAGGTAAAGGTTCATTTTCAATTGACTATTTTCCTCATTTAATCAAGTAATCTTTTTGGCAAAGGTAGCCTTCTCTTGTTCGAACTTCGCTTGAGCAATTCAACCTTAGAGGGAAATTCATCAACTAACATTTGTGATGTCCTAATACCAGACAAGGGCATGACGTCATTAATGTGATGGATCCTCCATTCATCACATCATGGGTTCATACTACTCCCTCTCCAATTTCTCTCTATGTAGCAGGCTTGTTTCCATGCATGAAAGGCTAGATGGGCTTTCGACTTGTAGTTGGGCTCACCATAGTTGAAATCTTATAACTCTAGGTCTTGGACAAAGGGGTGAACTGACGGCACCAGAACTGTCGAAGGACTGAAAGAAAGGTGTAGCTCGTACTCCCCCATAATCCCATGAATGGTACACAATTGTAATCTCCACATCAGTATGTGACCATTTATGGGAAAACCAAAAAGCCTTCCATGTTACCTCATCTCCCTTGAGGTTTTAGAATTTTTGAACCCATTGCTCTTCGAATTTATCTTAAGGCCTTTCCTTTTTAAGTACCTTGAAGATAGGGCTAATGTTGGGTAAAAAGCAATATGACGTCTTACTTTTTTTGAAGCCAAAGTAACTGACGAGCCAAATGTAAAAGAGTGATGCACATCTGATGAATTAGCTTGTACCCGTTTTCTTACAAAAATTAAGAGCTTGAATAGTTTCGGCAATGAGGGCTGGAGTGGGATTGATGTTGCAACATAAACGAAGAAAGACATCTACTATCGTGGCTTCAACATAGGTAAATGTTTTGGGGAATATAACCAGACCATATATCGTTAAAGAGTAGAAATCTTGGGTTTTTCTGATGTCAACAGTACTTGCCATTGTTTCTTTCAAACTAACGCATGAGATGCATTCACTATTCCTTTTTATTTTGATATGACTTTCAATCTAAGACTCGTTGCCCCGAGGATTTGAGCCAATATTTTCCTGAAGGTTGAAGGATTCAACGCTTTACAGTATATTCTGTCGACCTTCGCTTTCTCAATGTTGAGTAATGCTGTGTATTCATCAATCGTAGGGACCAATCTTTATGATTTAAAGTGAAGCACCATTATGCTAGATTCCAAAACTGAAAGGCCATTTGCAACATACCAACATCTAAGTGAACTTGGAGTAGAAAAACAATGTCTCCATATCTTTTAGTGAATGATTCCCTTTCGGTATTGTCCCAACTGGTCCATACAATCCTTAGATCTTGCCAATCATTTTGACAGTACCTTATCTTAATCCTTTCATGCACTATTGAGACATGCCCCAATTTAAGGGCGTCTCCATCTTCACACTATTGGCGCTCTGACCATGCTCGAATTCTTCAAAGGGCTTTAGCTTTGAAATGGACTGTTGCTCCATGACAGACACCCCTTGTGAACATTGATCCATTAGAGCCAATTATCCCATGATGACAGTAATTATGATGAAATTACGCATGGTGAAAAAGAAAAGCAAAAAGAAAATGAGTTAGTAACCAATACAAAATAAGAGGTAAAAGATAAAGAAATGAAAGAATAGTAGCAAAAGTGTACCTTAAAATTTGCCCCAAGAATATGCGGTATGATGCCTAGGGCAGACATGATGAATATAAATGTTGAGGCATTAAACGAGTAGCATACTAGCATGTCCATATTAAAACTGCCTTTTCATAAAGCAACATGCTACCTTGTGAGGATTAAGACTGACCATCTAAACGGTGATATTCATCCATCACCATCTTACATTAAACATATGCTAAACCATCATTCAGGCAGCATGACAACTTATCTTGGTTAGATACGACTATTTCAAGATGGCATTATAGGTATTAGGATTCACTTGTCCTTACTCACTTATTAAAGAGGATTTGCCATCGAACATCATGGCATATCCTAAAGGAATGATCATAAAAATAAAAAGACAAATGCGGGTGAAAACCTTCACCCATTATTACCTGCATAAGCAAAGGTATATAGGAGTAAAGGTAAGGAATGTTTCCCCAAATGACCCCAATCTTTAGGTTATTCTAGTAGCATCCGATATGGCTTAACAGGGTTTAGCTTATAAGGTTCACTATATGGGTTTAAATTGATGCCTACTTTAGAATCTAAATCGCTCCTCCATCTGGTAAAAACAGTTAAGGCACCTCGATCCTAGGCCTATCACGTGTTTAGTGGAACGGGTCGATCCAATGGATGTATTTCCCTACGCAATTGCAGAGGTGTACTTATAAGAGACATAGGTTATTTACATCCTGAAAGGTTTTGCCATGCCTATGCGGAGGATTACTCATGAAGGCAGATGGCTCACTTCCTCTAAATAATTAGGATACTAACCACACCATGGTGTATGGTGGGAATCTAGTGCAAATGTAAGTGCACGATGCATGTTGGGGAAACAATCAAACTTTTTTGTTTCAGTCCCATATTACCATATTTATTCAACTCAATATTTATTTGGGCATGAATAATACCTAACAATCACTGGACAAAAACATAAACAATAGAGATTAGCAGGCAAAAATAAACGAGAGTTATATCTAAATAATTATGGAGAACGAAAAATTGAGAACCAAGTGAGAAATAGCTAGTTAGAGGCCTAACTCTCTATGGTCCCTAGTAAGCTGTCACCATGTGCCAGGCTTTTAAAATTTTGAACGATCCGAAAGGAACAGCACGTTCGGCTTAAAAATAAAGGAGGGTGGGTTATGGTCGAGCCTTTGAGCTATTCTTTGATTGGGATTTGGATTAGGTGTAATAATATGAAAAGGGTACAGACCGTCGGACGAGTTACTCATCTAATTGGTCTTGGATGGCCACCATGAAATGGCCATAAACTTGGAGTTACCACCAATCATTTTAGGACAGACAAGATTAGATGCCTATTGAAAACAATATCATGAGTTATGAAACTTGAAACACTGATTTCAAGGTCTACGAAGTCTAGAGATTCGTTGGTTGGGCTTGGGAGTTGGTTACGCACAATGAAGGACTAGCTTCCCCACAATGCCCAAAATCGGTACTTACTAACTATATCTCACTTTGGTCTTGGTTAAATTGATTACATTTGGTCTCTATTTAGATATAATTCTCTTTAATGCATGAAGTTTTGGAAAATGGAAATCCTGATTTTTTTTAAAGAAAATTAGATCAGCAATGCACCTCGGAGATATGAGGAACATAAGGATTTTTGTGAAAACGATGTCCGAATTGGATTTTATAAAATTGGATGTTTTGTATTAGGCACTGGAGAGATACCAACATGAAACATTGCCTTCTAAATTTTATTGGAAAACAAATTTTAAATATGGATGCACAATAATCACTACAAAAGGAAACAAGTTCGTAAGGCAAAAAATGTGAAATATAATAATATCTTAAACAAGCAATCACAAACAAAAGAACATAAAAAGGAAGGATGATCGAAATGTATATCATAATAACCTTCGATTATTGAAGCATAACCTAGATGACAATTTTAGAAATCGGTTTGGATTCGGTGGTAATTTAAAGAAAAAAGATGATTTCTATCAAAACAGTTTTGAGGCATCTGGAAGAGAGACAATTTTAAGCTTTTTATAGATAAAAGCAGGTTGAAGTATCCCCTTGGTGAGGTGTGGTTGGAGTATCCCCTAAAATAAAGCTATGAAAATAGTTAAGATTAAAGTGAAAATCTAAATTTTTAATAAAACAATAGGGTTGGAGTATCCCCTTTGAGTAGTAGGGTTGGAGTATCTCCAAAGTTAGGAAAACATTTAGGAACAAAGAGAAAATTTGAGTTTTTAAATAAAAATGGGTTTGAAGTATCCCCAAAGTTAGGAAAATATTTAAAAACAAAGAGAAAATTTAAATAAAAAAGGCGATTGGAGTATCCCCTTTCAGTAGTGGAGTTAGAGTATCTCCACTAGAAAAAATTTCAATATGAAATCTTATTTTTTGTATTTTTATCTTGATCCAAGTCAAAAGGGGTTGATATTATAAAGAGGGGACAACATCATGCCATCTCCATTTTTTGATTTTTGGGTGCATTCATAGACTTCATAGGATAAACGAGGTACCGTTGGAAAGTTAACTAGACAAGGTTTAATATAAAAATTGTCTGAAAATTCTAGAAAATTACTTTTTAGATAGAATTAATTTTTGAAGCTAAGTCATTTTCAAACTAGCAGCATGTACGTGGAAAAGGCATGATAGACTTTGGAAAATCATTCCAAGCTTTTCAAGAATCATTAGATCATAAACAATACATTTCTAGAAAATGAATTTTGTAAACTTTTTGGGAAAAATATTTGAAAATTTTGTAAAAATCATCTGATGGGCCGTAATGGTCCAAACAGAATATTGAGCGCTGGTTCCAAGGGTTTCAAACAAATGTTCAAAAAATCATAACTCCCTCGTCCGATATGATCCTATTTTATATAAGACACCATTAGAAAGGTAATTCAATTCCCTTTAAAGGAAAAATATTAGAAAAATCAAAAGAAATATTTTATGGTTCAAACATGATTTTTCAAGTTCGAACTACAATGTTGCTAAAGCAAAAACAAGGGGATTATTCAATATTTCGATTTTTCAAAGATAGGCTCAGGTCTAGGACGTTCGAACATATATGACAAAAAGTGACACAGGCTTCATAAGTTCATTCCATGATCCTGAAGTAGTTTAAGATGATGGAATAACTCGTTGACCATGTCACAAAAAGGAACACAAGACTCAAGATCAATGATTAATACTAAAAGGATTTTTTTCTTTTTTTTTTTTTGAAAAAGGAACTTATTTGACCATTAATCTAGAGCTAAAATGTTAATTTGCCCATGAGATTAAGAGACTAATTTGATGAAAACATTAAGTCCATGCTACTCTTCATCTATTGAAGGTAATATGAATTTAACTTGGGGATGTTTCTAAAACTCAGTTTGTAAGAAACAAGCAAGCATTTCAATGGAGATATCATTAATAAAATACATCCCATACAAACATAAACATGGATTAATCATGTAAACATTTAAAGATGACATTTTGACATGGAAATGAATGACATAGATGTAAGAAGATGACAAATAAGGTGCATGGAGATGATATAAACATATTTATACAAAGGAGTGGATGTTGGAGTTGTCAAGATAGCATTTTTGTTTCATGAGCCTCCTTAAAACACTAGAAAAATATTTGAACATGCCTAAGACACATTAAGGTGGCCATTTAAATATGAAATGGATATGTGAATATGGAAGAAAAATGGCGAAAGATGCATGAAAAGAGTCTGTATGACAATGAAAATAAAGCATGGTGAGTTTATATATCTAACAACATCAAGGTGTCAAAAGGGTCATTAAAATCCTAAGACTACCACAACCAAGGCAACAAAGATGCATAAGAGTATTAAGAGGTCATGGCAACAAGAAGGGCTCACTAAAATGAAATGGATGATGAAAATAGAAAATATATGGAACAAGGTAAAAAAATGTACCAACAAAAGCTTGAAGTTTTTTCCCTTTTTAAAGTAGTAATTTAAGCTTAGTTCCTTCCCTCTTTTTGCTATTGTTTAACAAGAAAAAGATGAAAGGGAGAAGCTTTCTAGTAATATGGCTATTGATGGGGTGTTTTAAGGATGAAAGTGTGTGAAAGGTTGAGTTTTTAAAGGTGTTCTAGTAGTGGTTCTGGGGAGCTATGAGAATAGAGGTTGTTACAGGTGGAAGGTAATAGAATAGTGTTTTGGTAAGTTGTTGGAGCTAGAGTTGATGGAGGATTTTTAAGGATGGATAAAGAGTCTTCTAGGATTGCTAGAGAGCTTTGTTGGATAGTTGAAAGTTTTTTTTCCTAAGATAGCTTATAGTGTTTTTTTTCATAGTTAAAAAGCCCCCCTTTTAATATAAGGCTTAGCCAATGCTTTTAGGAGACAGGGCAAGGGCATTTTTTATTTTTCTCTTCTTGACCAGGGAACATCTCTAGCTACCATGCTCAGCTAACTCTCTTCTTATTGGTTCTGCCATGCTGAGCAAAGAGGCAGAAATGCCGTGATAGCTTGCAACTAGAGATATGCTTGTCACACCCTCTTGCACCATATATCTTATGAAAGTGACCTTTGTCATTGAATTTTTGGGCTCCAAAAATTTGTTTGAATCCATTAATGAACCCATAGTTGAGGTTTACAATGTTTTATGATAGTTTCTTGGTGCAAAAACATTTTTAAATCAGGTTTTCAGAGGCTGGAAAGTGACTCAAACTAGGTAAAAAATGCCTTGTGTGTCGATACACAAGGTACTTTTTACTCCTGAGTATCAATACTAAGAGCAAAAAAATGTTTCTAGTCTCAAGAGTTAGAGGTTTGTAACGATAGTCCATGGATTTGTATTGATATTCATGCTTGTGTATCGATACATTTTGCCAAAAATCACAATGTTAGCTACTGCCAAGGTCTACATTGATACAAACATGCCAAGTATCGATACCATACCTTGTGTATCGATACCAAACCCTCTTGTATCGATACTACATATGAAAACTCAAGTTTTTCATAGAATTAAAGTTTGTCCGCTAAAATAGATAGACATGGATTTTTGTAATTATATCCATTCCTTTCATGATTGAGCATCATAAACACATTCCCCTTATTGGGATACATGATATCGATGCTTTGGTTTAAGAGGAAAAGCTTTTCTTTCCACCATTTTCCTTAAAAGCATAGTTAATTTGCCAAAAGTGACAAACATGGATTCTTGTAATTATATCTATTCTCTTCTTGGTTGGGCATCATAAACACATTCTCCTTATTGGGTAAATGATATTGATGATTTGGTTTCATCGAAAAGGCTTTTCTTTCCAACATTTTTTGTAATTATATCCTTTCTTTTCCTAATTAGCCATAATAAAAACAGTCTCCTTATTGGGATACAAGATATTGATGCTTTGGTTTCACAAGAAAGGCTTTTCTTTTGAACATTTTCTGTAAAATCAAAGTACATCTGCCAAAAGAGACAAATATGGATTTTCATAATTATATCCATTCTTCCCATGATTAGGAATCATAAACACATTCTCCCAATTAGGATACATGATATTGGTGCCTTAGTTTACCAAAAGAAGTTTTTCATTCCACTATTTTTCATAGAATCAAAGTTCATCCGCCAAAAGAGGCAAACATGGATTTTGACAAGTATAATATTTCTTTTCTTGATTGGGCATCATAAACACATTCTTTTCATCATAATACATGATATTAAAACTTTGGTTTAACAAGAAAACATTTTTTTCCACCATTTTTTGTAGAATCTAGGTTCGTCAGCCAAAAGAGATGAACATGGATTTTCATAATTATATCTATTCTTCTCTTGGTTGATCATTATAAAAACATTCTCCTCATTCAGATAACATTATTTTATAAGAAAAGCTTTTTTCCACCATTTTTTGTACAATCACAGTTCATCTATGAAAAACAAAGAACATGGATTTTCATATTTATATCCATTCTTTTCTTCCTTGAGCATCATAAACACGTTCTCTTCATTTGGATACATGATATTGATGCTTTGCCTTTATAGAAAAAATTTTTCTTTCCAATATTTCCTCTAGAATCAAAGATGGTCTGCCAAAAGAGACAAACATGTATTTTCATAATTATATCTATTTTTTCTTGCTTAGGTCAACATAAACACAATTTCCTCATTGGGATACATGATATTGATGCTTTGGTTTAACAAGAAAAGATTTCCTTTCCTTCATTTTTCATAGAATAAAAGTTTATTTGCTGAAAAGGACAAACATGGATTTTCATAATTATATCCTCTCTTTTCATGTTGCGGCATCATAAATGCATTCTTCTCATTGGGGTAGATGACATTGATGCTTTGGTTTAAGAAGAAAAGCTTTTCGTTCTACCATTTTCCTTAGAATCATAGTTTATCCACCAAAAGAGATGAACATGGATTTTCATAATTATATACATTCTTCCCCTAGTTAGGCATCATAAACACATTCTCACCATTATGATACATGATATTGATGTTTTAGTTTAGCAAAAAAAAAGCTTTTCTTTCTACTATTTTTCATAAAATCAAAGTTTGTCAGCCAAAAGAGACAAACATGGATTTTCATAATTATATCCATTCTTTTCATGATTGGGCATCGTAGACACATTCTTCTCATTGCGATACATGTTATTAATGCTTTGGTTTAACAAGAAAAGCTTTTCTTTTCACTATTTTTATTAGAATTAAAGTTCATCAGCCAAAAAAGTTGAATGTGGCTTTTCATAATTACATTCATTCCTTTTATGATGAGGCATCATAAACACATTCTCCTCATTGGGATATGTGGAAAAACTTTTCTTTCGAGGTTTTTTCCTAGAATCAATGTTCATCGACCAAAAGAGGTGAACGGATTTTCATATCTATATCCATTCTTTTCATGTTAGGCATTATAAACACATTTTCCTTATTGGGATACAAGATATTGATGTTTTGGTTTAAGAAGAAAAGCTTTTTTTCTGCCACTTTCCATAGAATCATACTTCATCTATGAAAGGAGACGAACATGGATTCCCGTAATTATATCATTCTTTTCTTGGTTGAGTATTATAAACAAATTCTCCTCATTGGGAAACATGTTGATTTTTTGGTTTGCAAGAAAAGCTTTTCTTTTCAACATTTTTTGTAAAATCAAAATTCATTGGCCAGAAAAGACAAACCTTGATTTTCATAATTATACCCATCTTTTTTATGATTGGGCATCATAAACCCATTCTCCTTATTAGGATACATATATTGATCCTTTGGTTAAGCAAGAAAAGCTTTTCTTTTCACCATTTTTTGTTGAATCAAAGTTTGTTTACCAAAGAAAGCAAACATAGATTTTCGTATTTATATCCATTTTTCTTATGAGTAGGTATTATAAACACATTCTCTTCCTTGGTGATACGTGATATTGATGCTTTGGTTTAGCATGAAAAGCTTTTTGTTCCACCATCTTCCTTAGAATAAAATTTTGTCTGCCAAAAAAGGTAAACATGGATTTTCATAATTATATCTATTCTTTTTTTGATTGGGCATCAAAACCATATTTTCTTCATTGGGATACAAGATATTAATGCTTTGTTTTCAAAAGAAAAGGTTTTTTTCCACCTTTTTCCTTAAAATCATAGTTTGTCTACCGAAGTAAACGAGCATTGATTGTCGTAATTGTATCAATTATTTTCTTGACTGGGCGTCATAAACATATTTTTCTCATTGCGATACATGTTGACACCTTAGTTTCACAAGAAAAGCTTTTCTTTTCAATATTTTTTGTAAAACCAAATTTTATTTGCCAAAATAGATAAACATGGATTTTCATAACTATACCCATTCTTTTCATGATTGAGGGTCATAAACACATTCTCCTCATTGGGATACATGATATTGATGCTTTGTTTTAACAAGAAAAGCTTTATTTTTAACCATTTTTCATCGAATCAAAGTTCATTCGCCGAAAGAGACAAAATGGATTTTTGTTATTATATCTATTCCTTTCATGATTGGGTATCATAAACACATTCACCTCGTTAGGATGCATGATATTGATGCTTTGGTTTAATAAGAAATGCTTTTCTTTCTATCATTTTCCTTAAAATCATAGTTCATCCATCAAAAGAGACTAGCATGGATTCTTGTGATTGTATCCATTCTTTTCTTGATTGTGCATCATAAACACATTCTCCTCATTGGTATACAAGATATTGGTGCTTTAGTTTAAGAAGAAAAGCTTTTCTTTCCACCATTTTTTAGAATCATAGATCGTCCGTCGAAATAGATGAACATGGATTGTCATAATTATATCCATTTTTTTCATGCATCATTGGGATGCATGATATTAATGCCTTGGTTTAGCAAGAAAAACTTTTTTTCCACCATTTTTTGTAGATCAAAGTTCATATACTAAGGGAGATGAACATGGATTCTCATAATTGTACCCATTCTTTTCTTGATTGGGCATCAAAAACATTCTCTTCATAGGGATACAAGATATTGATGCTTTTGTTTTAGAAGAAAAGCTTTTCTTTCTACCTTTTTCCTTAGATTTATAGTTCATCTACCAAAGTAAATAAGCACGGATTCTTAAAATTGTATCAATTCTTTTCTTTATTGAGCATTATAAACACATTCTCCTAATTGGGATACATGTTAATGCTTTGGTTTCACAAGAAAAGCTTTTCTTTTCAACATTTTCTGTAGAACCAAAATTCATCTACCAAAATAGAAGAATATGGATTTTTATAATTATACTCATTCTTTTCAAGATTAGACATCATAAACAAATTCTTCTTATTGGTATACATGATATTGATGCTTTGTTTTAACAAGAAATGCTTTATTTTTTACCATTTTTCATAGAATCAAAGCTCATTCGCCAAAAAAGATGAAATGGATTTTCGTAATTATAACCATTTCATTCATGACCAATAACACATTTACCTCATTAGGGTGCATGACATTGATGCTTTGGTTTAATAAGAAATGCTTTTCTTTCTATTATTTTCCTTAAAATCATTGTTCATCTGTCAAAAGAGACGAACATGGATTCTTGTAATTATATCCATTCTTTTCTTGATTGGCTATCACAAACACATTCTCCTTATTAGGATATAAGATATTGCTGCCTTGGTTTAAAAAGAAAAGCTTTTCTTTCCACTATTTTTTTTAGAATCATAGATCGACTACCAAACTAGATGAACATAGGTTATTGTCATTATATCCATTCTCTGTATCCATCATTGGGATGCATGATATTGATGCTTTGGTTTTGTAAGAAAAGTTTTTCTTTCCACCATTTTTTGTAGAATCAAAGTTCATTCACCGAAGGGTATGAACATGGATTTTCATAATTATATCCATTTTTTTCATGATTGGGCATCAAAGGCATATTCTTATTATTGCAATACATGATATTCATCCTTTGCTTTAACAAGAAAAGCTTTTCTTTCATCATTTTTTTGTAGAATCAAAGTTTGTTTGCCAAAAAAGATTAACATGGATTTTTGTAACTATATCCATTCTTTTCATAATTGGGCATCACAAACACATTCTCCTCATAAGGATACAAGATACTGATGCTTTGGTTTCAAAAGAAAAGGTTTTCCTTCCACCATTTTCTATAGAATCAAAGTTCATTTGCTAAAAGAAATGGACATTAATTTTTGTAATTATATCCATTATTTTATAGATTGGGTATCAAGAAAACATTCTCAGTATTGGGATACAAGATATTAATGTTTTGGTTTAAATTATTAGTCTACCAAAAGAAACAAACATGGATTCTTGTAATTATATCGATTCCTTTCTGGATTAGGCAACATAAATATTCTACACATTGGGATACATGATATTGATGCTTTAGTTTCACAAAAAAAAGTTTTCTTCCCATCATTTTCTATGGAATCAAAGTTTATCTGTCAAAAGTGATGAACATGGATTTTCATAATTAAATCCATTTTTTTCTTGATGGGGCATCATAAACACATTCTTCTTATATATTAATGCTTTGGTTTAACAAGAATAGCTTTTCTTTCCCCCACTTTTCGTATAATCAAGGCTCGTTTGCCAAAAGTGATGAATATAGATTTTTTTACTTATATCCACTCCTTCCATGAGTGGTCATCATATACACATTCTTATTGGGATACATAATATTGATACATTGATGTCGCAAGAAAAAAATTTTCCTCCCAACAATTTTTGCTGAATCAAAGTTCATCTACCAAAAGAGATGAACATGGATTTTTATTATTATATCCATTCTTTTCTTGGTTGGGCATTATAAACACATTCTCGTCATTAAGATACATGATATTGATACTTTGGTTTCGCAAGAAAAGATTTTTCTTTTCAACATTTTTTTGTAGAATCAAAGTTTATTTGCCAAAAGAGACAAACATGGATTTTCATAATTATACTTATTTTTTTCATGATAGGACATCATAAGCACATTCTCATCTTTAGGATATATAATATTGGTGCTTTGGCTTAACAAGGAAAGCATTTCTTTCCACCTTTTTCCTCAAAACCATAGTTTATCTGCCAAAAGATACGAACATGGATTCTTATAACAATATATTGATTTTCTTGATTGTGCATCATAAACACATTCTCTTATTGGGATACAAGATATTAACACTTTGGTTTAAGAAGAAACGCTTTTCTTCCCACCATTTTCCTTTGAATCATAGATCATCTACCAAAATAGATGAACATGGATTGTCATAATTATATCCATTCTTTTTATTATTTGGCATCATAAACACATTGTCCTCATTATGGTACATGATATTGACGCTTTTGTTTGCAAGAAAACCTTCCCTTTCAAACACTTTCCATAGAATCAAAGTTCGTCACCCTAAAAAATGTACATGGATTTTCGTAATTATATCAATTCTTTTCATGATTGGGTATCATAAATACATTCTCCTCATTGGAATGCATGACATTGATGCTTTGGCTTGATAAGAAATGCTTTTCTTTCCATTATTTTCCTTATAATCATAGTTCATCTGTTAAAAGAGACTGGATTCTTGTAATTTTATCCATTCTTTTCTTGATTGGCTCTCATAAATATATTCTTCTCATTAGGGTACAAGATATTGCTGCTTTGGTTTAAAAAGAAAAGTTTTTCTTTTCACCATTTTCTTTAGACTTATAGATCGACTGCCAAAATAAACAGACATGGGTTCTTGTAATTATATCCATTCTCTTCATCCATTATTGGGATGCATGATACTGATGCTTTGGTTTAGTAAGAAAAGCTTTTCTTTCCACCATTTTTTGTAGAATCAAAGTTCAATTGCCGAAGGGGATGAACATGGATTTTCATAATTATATCCACTCTGTTCATGATTGGGCATTAAAGGCATATTCTTATCATTGCAATACATGATATTCATCATTTTCTTTAACAAGAAATTTTTTTTCCATCATTTTTGTAGAATCAAAGTTTGTCTACCAAAAGGGATTAACATGGATTTTTGTAACTATATCCAGCCTTTTCAAGATTGGGCATCACAAACATTCTCCCCATAAGGATACATGATATTGATGCTTTAGTTTCACAAGAAAATTTTTTCCTTCCACCATTTTCTATTGAATCAAAGTTCGTTTGCTAAAAGAGATGGATATTAATTTTTGGAAATATATCCATTCTTTTATAAATTGGGCATCAAAAAAACATTATCCATATTAGGACACAAGATATTGATGCTTTGGTTTAAGAAGAAGATTCATTGTTAGTCTGCCAAAAGAAATGAACATGGATTCTTGTAATTATATCCATTCCTTTTTGGATCAGGCACCATAAACATTCTACATATTGGGATACATGATATTTATGCTTTGGTTTCACAACAAAAGCTTTTCTTTCCATCATTTTCTATGGAATCAAAGTTTATCTGTCATAAGTGACAAACATGGATTTTCATAATTAAATCCATTTTTTCTTGATAGGGCATCATAAACACATTCTCTTCATTGAGGTACATGGTATTAATTCTTTGGTTTAACAAGAACAGTTTTTCTTTCCCCCCCTTTGTAAAATCAAGGCTCGTCGGCCAAAAGTGATGATAGATTTTTGTACTTATATCCACTCTTTCCATGAGTGGGCATTATACACACATTCTCATTGGGATACATGACATTGATGCCTCGGTTTCACAAGAGAAAATTTTCCTTCCAATAATTTTGCTAAAATAAAATTCATCTACCGAAAGAGATGAGCATGGATTTTTATTATTATATCCATTCTTTTCTTGCTTAGGTATTATCAACACGTTCTCGTCATTGGGATACATGATATTGATGCTTTGGTTTTGCAAGAAAAGCTTTTCTTTTCAACATTTTTTATAGAATCAAAGTTTATCTACCGAAAGAGACGAACAAGGATTTTCATAATTATACCTATTTTTTTTCATGATAGGGCATCATAAGCACATTCTCATCTTTAGGATATATGATATTGGTGCTTTTGTTTAACAAAGAAAGCATTTCTTTCCACTATTTTCCTCAAAATCGTAGTTCGTCTGCCAAAAGTTATGAACATGGATTCTTGTAACTACATCCTTCTTTTCTTGATTGTGCATCATAAACACATTCCCCTCATTGGGATACAAGATATTAATGCTTTGGTTTAAGAAGAAATCTTCCCACCATTTTCCTTAGAATCATAGATCATCTACCAAAATAGATGAACATGGATTCTCGTAATTATATCCATTCTCTTCATTATTGGCCATCATAAACATATTCTCCTCATTATGGTACATGATATTGATGCTTTCTTTTGCAAGAAAAGCTTCCCTTTTCAAACAGTTTCCATAGAATCAAAGTTCATCACCCAAAAAAATGTACATGGATTTTCCTAATTATATCAATTCTTTCCATGATTGGGCATCATAAACACATTCTCCTCATTGGAATGCATGACATTGATGCTTTGGCTTGATAAGAAATGCTTTTCTTTCCATTATTTTCCTTAGAATTGTAGTTCATCTGTTAAAGGAGATGAACATGGATTCTTGTAATTATATCAGTTCTTTTTTTGATTGGCTATCATAAACATATTCTCTTCATTGGGATACAAGATATTGTTGCTTTGGTTTAAAAAGAAAAGTTTTTCTTTCCACCATGTTCCTTAGAATCATAGATTGACTCCCAAAATAGATGAACATGGATTCTTGTAATTATATCCATTCTTTTCATCCATCATTGGGATGAATGATCTTAATCCTTGGATTAGTAAGAAAAGCTTTTCTTTCCATCATTTTTTGTAGAATCAAGGTTCATTCACCGAAGGGGATGAACATGGATTTTCATAATTGCATCAACTCTTTTCATGATTGGGCATCAAAGGCATATTCTTATCATTGCAATACATGATATTCATCTTTTGCTTTAACAAGAAAAGTTTTTTTTTCATCATTTTTGTAGAATCGAAGTTTGTCTACCAAAAAGGATTAACATGGATTTTTGTAACTATATCCAATCCTTTCATAATGGGGCATCACAAACATATTATCCTTATAAGGATACATGATATTGATGCTTTTGTTTCACAACAAAAGTTTTTCCTTTCACCATTTTCTATAGAACCAAAGTTTGTTTGCTAAAAGAGACGGACATTAATTGTTGTAAATATATCCATTCTTTTATAGATTGGGCATCAAAAAAACATTCTCCATATTAGGATACAAGATATTGATGCTTTGGTTTAAGAAGAAAAAGCTTTTCTTTCCACCTCTTTAATTAGAATTATTGTTAGTCTACCAAAATAAATGAACATGGATTCTTGTAATTATATCCATTCCTTTCTGGATTAGGCAACAAAAACATTCTACACATTGGGATACACGATATTGATGCTTTGGTTTCACAACAAAAGCTTTTCTTTCCATCATTTTCTGTGGAATCAAAGTTTATCCATCAAAAGTGACAAACATGGATTTTCATAATTAAATCCATTCTTTTATTGATGGGGCATCATAAAGGTACATGGTATTGATGCTTTGGTTTAACAAGAATGGCTTTTCTTTCCCCCACTTGTCGTAAAATCAAGGCTTGTCTACCAAAAGTGATGAATATACATTTTTCCACTTATATACACTCTTTCCATGAGTGGGAATCGTACAAACATTCTCATTGGGATACATGATATTGATGCCTCGGTTTTGCAACAAAAATTTTCCTTCCAATAGTTTTTGCTGAATCAAAGTTCATCTGTCGAAAGAGATGAACATGGATTTTTATTATTATATCCATTCTTTTCCTAGTTGGGCATTATAAATACATTCTCATAATTAGGATACATGATATTGATGCTTTGGTTTTGCAAGAAAAGCTTTTCTTTTCAACATTTTTGTAGAATCAAAGTTTATCTGCCAAAAGAGACGAACATGAATTTTCATAATTATGCTTATTTTTTTCATGATAGGGCTTCATAAGCACATTCTCATCTTTGGGATATATGATATTGGTGCCTTGGTTTATCAAGAAAAGAAATTTCTTTCCGCCATTTTCTTCAAAACCATAGTTCATCCGCCAAAAGATATGAACATGGATTCTTGCAACTATATCCTGCTTTTCTTGATTGTGCATCATAAACACATTCTTCTCATTAGGATACAAGATATTGATGCTTTGGTTTAAGAAGAAAAGTTTTTCTTCCACCATTTTCCTTAGACTCATAGATCATCTAGAAACATAGATAAACATGGATTCTCATAATTATATCCATTCTCTTCATTATTAAGCATTATAAACTCATTCTCCTCATTAGGGTACATGATATTGATGCTTTAGTTTGCAAGAAAAGCTTCCCTTTGAAACACTTTCCATAGAATCAAAGTTCGTCAGCCAAAAAATGTGCATGGATTTTCCTAATTGTATCAATTCTTTCCATGATTGGACATCATAAACACATTCTCCTCATTGAGGTACATGATAGGCTTTCATTTAACATGAAATGCTTTTCTTTCCACCACCTTAGAATGGAAGCTTATCCACCAAAAGAGAGGAACATGGATTTTCGTAACTATATCCATTCTTTTCATGATTAGGCATCTTGTATTTCATCCATCGAAAAAGATGAACTTGGATTTTCATAATTATATCCATTTCTTTCATGATTAGGCATCATAAACACATTCTTCCTATTGCGATATATGATATTAATGCTTTAGTTTAATGAGAATAGCCTTTCTTTCCACCATTTTCCATGGAACCAAATTCGTCCACTAAAAGAGATAAACATGGATTTTCATTATTGTATCCATTTTTTTATTGATTGGGTGTAATAAAAACATTCTCCACATTGGGATACAAGATATTGATGCTTTGGTCAAAGAAGAAAAAATTTTTTCTATCTATTTACTTAGAATCATTATTCATCTACCAAAAGAGACAAACATGGATTCTTGTAATTATATCCATTCTTTTCTAGATTGGGCAACATAAACATATTTGTCACATTGGGATACATGATATTGATGCTTTAGTTTCATAATAAAAGCTTTTCTTTTCATCATTTTTTGTGGAATTAAGTTCATCTATAAAAAGAGATGAACATGGATTTTCAAAACTATATCCATTCTTTTATTGATGAGGAATCATAAATACATTTTCCTCATTGAGATACATGGTATTGATGCTTTGGTTTAACAAGAACAGCTTCTCTTTCCCCCACTTTTCGTAAAACCAAGGCTCATCCACCAGAAGTGATGAATATAGATTTTTGTATTTGTATCCATTCTTTTCATTTGTAGGCATCGTAAACACATTGTCATTATTGGGATACATGATATTGATGCCTCAGTTTAACAAGAAAAAATTTTCCTTCTAACAAAATTTCTGGAATCAAAGTTTATCTCCCAAAAGAGACGAACATGGATTTTTATTCTTGTGTCCATTCTTTTTTTGGTTGGGCATTATAAACACATTCTCGCCATTAGGATACATGATATTGATGCTTTGGTTTTGGAAGAAAATGTTTTCTTTTCAACATTTTTTATGGAATCAAAGTTTGTCTCCAAAAAGAGATGAACATGGATTTTCATAATTATAGCTATTTGTTTTGTGATTGCGCATGATAAACATGTTATCATCTTTAAGATATATGATATTGGTGCTTTGGTTTAACAAGAAAAGCTTTTCTTTCCAATGTTTTCCTTAGAATCATTGTTCATCCGCCAAAAGAGACAGACATGGATTCTTGTAATTATATCAATTATTTTCTTGATTGACTATCTTAAACACATTCTCCTCGTTAGGATACAAGATATTAATGCTTTGGTTTAAGAGGAAAACCTTTTCTTCGCACCATTTTCCTTAGAATCATACATCATCTGCCAAAGTAGACGAACATTGATTCTCGTAATTATATCCATTCTCTTCATGATTGAGCATCATAAACACATTCTTCTCAATGGGATACATGATATTGATGCTTTGGTTTGCAAGAAAAGCTTCCCTTTTAAACATTTTTTGTAGAATCAAAGTTTATCCGCTAAAAAAAATGAACATGGATTTTTCAAATTATATCCATTCTTTTCTTGATTTGGCATCATAAACACATTCTTCTTAGTGGGAGACGTGATATTGTTGCTTTTGTTTAACAAGAAAAACTTGTCTTTCCACCACCTTAGAATCAAAGTTCATCTGCCAAAAGAGACAAGCATGGATTTTCATAACTATATCCATTCTTTACATGATTGGGCATCATGTATTTCATCCTTCAAAAGAGACGAACTTGGATTTTCATAACTATATCATTCTTTTCATGATTAGGCATCATAAACACATTCTTCTTATTGTGCTACACGATATTAATGCTTTGGTTTAACAAGAATAGCCTTTCTTTCCACCATGTTCAATGGAACCAAAGTTCATCCGTCGAAAGAGACGAACATGGATTTTCATAATTATTTCTATTCTTTTCATGATTGGGCATCATAAACACATTTTGCTCTTTGAGATACATGGCATCGATGCTTCGGTTTAACAAGAAAAGCTTTTCTTTCCACAAATTTCCTTAGAGTCATAGTTTATTTGCCAAAAGAGACGAATATGGATTTTCATAATTATATCCATTTTTTTGTATTGGGCATCATAAACACATTCTTCTCATTGTGATACATGACATTAACACTTTGATTTAAGATGAAAAGGTTTTCATTCCACTATTTTTATTAGAATCAAATTTCATCTTTCAAAAGAGATAGACATGGATTTTCATAATTATAACCATTCTTTTCTTGATTCGGCATCATAAACATACTCTCCTCATTATGATACATAATATTGATACTTTCATTTAAATATAAAAGGTTTTCTTTCCACTATTTTTCGTAGAATTAATGTTCATCTGCAAAAGAGACGAACATCGATTTTCATAATTATATCCTTTCTTTTCATGATTTGTTATCATAAACACATTCACCTCATTGCGATACATGATACTGATGGTTTAGTTCAAGAAGAAAAGCTTTTCTTTTCACCATTTTTTGTAGAATCAAAGTTCACTTGCCGAAAGTGACAAACATGGATTTTCATAATTATATCCATTTTTTTATGATTAGGCATCATGAACACATTCTCCTCATTGTGATACATGATATTGATGCTTTCGTTTAACAAGGAAAGATTTTCTTTCCACCATTTTTCGCAGAACCAAAGTTCATCCTCCAAAAGAGATGAAAATGGACTTTCATAATTATATCCATTTTTTCCATGATTGGGCATCATAAATGCATTCCCATCGCTCGAAAACATTACATTGATGGCTTGGCTTAACAACAAAACCTTTTGTTCCCACCATTCTCGTTAAAAATATAACTCATCTACCAAAAGACACGAACATAGATTCTTATAATTATATTCATTCTTTTCTTGATTTGGAATCGTAAACACATTGTCGTCATTTAGATACATATATTGATGCTTTGGTTTCGCAAGAAAAGCTTTTTTTCAAACATTTTTTTGTAGAATCAAAGTTTTTCTGCCAAAAGAGTCGAACATGAATTTTTGTAATTATATCCATTCTTGTCTTGATTGAGCATCATAAACAAAATTTTCTCATTAGGATACATGATATTGGTGCTTTAGTTTAACAAGAAAAGCTTTTTTTTCCACCATTTTCCATAAAACCAAAGTTCGTTCGCCAAAGGAGATGAACATGGATTTTCACATTTATATCTAGTCTTTTCTTGATTCGGCATCATAAACACATTTTTCTCATTGTGATACATAATATTGGTGTTTTCGTTTAAATAGAAAAGCAATTATTTCCACCATTTTTAAAGAATCAATGTTCGTCTACCAAAAGAGATGAACATCGATTTTCAGAATTATATCCATTCTTTTTATTATTGGTCATCATAAACACATTTTTCTCATTTCGATACATGACATTGATGCTTTGGTTCAATAAGAAAAGCTTTTCTATCCACCATTTCTTGTAAGATCAAAGTTCGCTTGCTAAAAGAGACAAACTTGGATTTTCGTAATTATATCCATTTTTTTATGATCGAGCATCATAAACACATTTTCTTCATTCTGATACATGATATTAACACATTGGTTTAACAAGGAAAGATTTTCTTTCCATTATTTTTTGCAAAACCAAAGTTTATCCTCAAAAGAGATGAAAATGGATTTTCGTAATTATATCCATTCTTTTCATGATTGGGCATCATAAACGTATTCCCATCATTAGGATACATTACACTGATGACTTGGCTTAACAACAAAAGCTTTTCTTCCTACCATTTCCCTCAAAAATATATCTCATCCACCAAAAGAAACGAACATTGATGCTTATAATTATATCCATTCCTTTCTTGGTTCAGCATCGTAAACACATTCTCATTATTTGGATACATTACATTGGTAATTTGGTTTCGCAAGAAAAGATTTTCTTTCAAACCTTTTTTGTAGAATTAAAGTTTGTTTGCCAAAAGAGTCAAACATGGATTTTCATAATTATATCCATTCTTTTCTTGATTGGGCATCATAAACAAACTCTTTTCTTTGGGATACAAGATATTGGTGCTTTATTTTAACAAGAAAAGCATTTTTTCACACCATTTTCCATAGAACCAAAGTTCACTTGCCAAAAGAGACGAACATGGATTTTTGCATTTATACCCAGTCTTTTCTTTATTGGGAATCATAAACACATTCTTCTCATTATGATATAAGATATTGATGCATTAGTTTAAGAAGACAAGCTTTTCTTTTGCTATTTTTTGCAGAGTCAAAGTTCATCCACCAAAAGAGATGACCACTGATTTTTGTAGTTATATCCATTTTTTTATGATTGGGCATCATAAACACATTATTTTTATTGTGATACATGATTTGATGCTTTGGTTTAAACAAAAAACTCTTTTCTTCCTAGCATTTTTCATAGAATTAATGTTCATCTGCTAAAAGAGATGAACATGGATTTTCATAATTATATTTTTGTGATCAGACATCATAAACACATTCTACTCATTAGGATACAAGATGTTGATGCTTTGATTTAAGAAGAAAAGCTTTTCATTCCACCTTTTTCCTTAGAATCATAATTGTCTGACAAAAGAGTTGAACATGGATTCTCGTAATTATATCCATTCTTTTCAATATTGGGCATCATAAACACAATCCCCTCATTAGGATACATGATATTGATGCATTGGCTTAATAACAAAAGCTTTTCTTCCTACCATTTTCTTTAGTAATATAGCTCATTCGCCAAAAGACATGAACATGGATTCTCATAATTATATCCATTATTTTCTTGATTCAGCATCGTAGACACATTCTCGTTATTTGGATACATTAAATTGATGTTTTGGTTTTGTAAGAAAAACTTTTCTTTCAAACATTTTTCGTAAAATCAAAGTTTATTTTGCCAAAAGAATTGAGCATGGATTTTCATAATTATATCCATTCTTTTCTTGTTTGGGCATCATAAACACATTTTGCTCATTAGGATACATGATATTGATGCTTTAGTTTAACAAGAGAAGGTTTTCTTCCCATCGTTTTTTGTAGAACCTAAGTTCATTCACCAAAAGAGACGAACATAGATTTTTGCATTTATATATATTCTTTTCTTTATCGGACATTATAAACATTTTTTTCTCATTGGGATACTATATATTGATGCTTTAGTTTAAAAAGGAAAGCTTTTATTTTTGCTATTTTTGTTAAGGTCAAAGTTCGTCAACCAAAAAAGTTAACCATGGATTTTCGTAATTACATCCATTCTTTTCATGATTGGGCATCGTAACTTCTCATTGCAATACATGATATTGATGCTTTTGTTTAAACAAGGAAAGCAATTTTTTCTAGCATTTTCTATAGAATCAAAGTTCATCCACCAAAAGAGATGAAAATGGATTTTTGTAATTATCCAATCTTTTTGTGATTGGGCATCACAAACACATTCTCCCTACTGGTATACAAGATATTGATGTTTTGATTTAAGAAGAAAAGCTTTCCTCTCCACTTTTTTCCTTAGAACCATAATTGTTTGATAAAAGAGTTGAACATGGATTCTTGTAAATATATCCATTCTTTTCTTCACTGGGCATCGTAACACAATCTATTCTTTAGGAAGTATGGTATTGATGCTTGGGCTAGCAAGAAAAGCTTTCCATTTTGCCATTTTACATAGAATCAAAGTTCCTCTACCAAAAGTGACAAACATTGATTTTCATAGTTATATCCATCTTTTTCATGGTTAGGCATTATAAACACACTTTCCTCATTGGGATACATGACATTGATGCTTCGGTTTAACGAGAAAAGCTTTTCCTTCTACCATTTTTTGTAGAACCAAAGTTCATTGGCCAAATGAGACGAACATGGATTTTTGCATTTATATCCATTCTTTTCTTTATTGGACATCATAAACACATTTTTCTCACTGAGATACAAGATATTGATGCTTTAGTTTAAGAAGAAAAGCTTTTCATTTTGCCGTTTTTTGAAGAGTCAAAGCTCATCCACCAAAAGAGATGACCATGGGTTTTCATAATTACATCCATCATTTTCATGATTGGGCATCATAAACAAATTTTTCTTGTTGCAATACATGTTATTAATGCTTTGGTTCAAATAAGAAAAGCTTTTATTTTTTAGAATTTTTTGTAGAATCAAGGTTCATCTGCCAAAAGAGAGAAACATGGATTTTTGAAATTTTATCCATTCCTTTTATTATTAGGCATTGTAAACATATTCTCCTCTTTGGGATACAAGATATTGATGTTTTGATTTTAAAAAAAAGCTTTCCTTCCCACTTTTTCCTCAAATCATAGTTGTTTGACAAAAGAGTCGAACATGGATTCTCATAATTATCTCCATTCTTTTCTTGATTAGGCATCATAAACACATTCTCCTCATTAGGATACATGATATTCATGCTTTGGTTTAATAAAACAACTTTTCTTTCCCCTATTTTTTTATAGAATCAATACTCTTCCACCAAAATTGACAAACATGGATTTTTGTAATTATATACATTTTTTCATGGTTAGGTATCATAAATACATTCTATTCATTGGGATATGTATTATTGATGCTTCAATTTCACAAGAAAACTTTTCTTTCCAACAATTTCTGTGGAATCAAAGTTTGTCTACCAAAAAAGATGAACGTGGATTTTCATAATTATATCTATTTTTTCTTGATTAGGCATCATAAACACATTCCCATCATTAGGATACATGACACTGATGCTTTAGTTTCATAAGAAAAGCTTTTCTTTTTAACATTTTTTTGTAGAATCAAAGTTCATCTGCCACAAAAGATGAACATGAATTTCCATAATTATAATTTCCATGATTGGGTATCATAAGCACATTCTTATCTTTGCAATACATGATATTGATGGTTTGGTTTAACAAGTAAAGCTTTTCTTTCTACCATTTTTCTTAGAATCATAATTCATTTGCCAAAAGAGACGAACATGGATTCTTGTAATTATATCTATTCTTTTCTAGATTAGGTATCATAAACATAACCTTTTCATTGGGATACATGAGATTGATACATTGGCCTCACAAGAAAAGCTTTTCTTTCCAACATTTTCTATAGAATCAAAGTTCACTGCCAACTGATACGAACATGGATTTTTATAATTAGATCCATTCTTCCCCTGATTGGGCATCATAAACACATTTTTCTCATTGCAATACATAACATTCATATTTGGTTTCGCAAGAAAAGCTTTTTTGCACCATTTTTTTATAGAATTAAAGTTCTTCTGTCAAAAGAGACGAACATGGATTTTCATAATTATATTCATTCTTTTCTTGATTGGGCATTATAAGCACATTCCCCTCATCAGGATACATGATATAAATGCTTTGGTTTTACAAGAATAGCTTTGTCTTCACCTATTTTTCGTAGAATTAAGGTTCATCCACCAAGAGTGAAGAACATGGATTTTCATAATTATATACATTTTTTTTTATGATTGGGCATCATAAACACATTCTTCTTAATAGGATACATGATATTAATACTTCAGTTTTGCACGAAAACCTTTTCTTTCCAATAATTTTTCTGGAATTAAAGTTCATCTGCCAAAAGAGATGAACATGGATTTTTATAATTATGTCCATTCTTTTCTTGATTGGGCATGATAAACACATTCTCCATATTGGTATACAAGATATTGACGCTTTGGCTTTGCAAGAGAAGCTTTTCTTTTCAACATGTTTTGTATCAGAGTTCATCTGCCAAAAAATATGAACATGGATTTCCATATTTATACCTATTCTTTTCATGATTAGGCATCATAAGCACATTCTTATCTTTGCGATACATGATACTGATACTTTAGTTTAACAAGAAATGCTTTCCTTTCCACCATTTTCCTTAGAATCAAGGCTCATCCACCAAAAGAGATGAACATGGATTCTTGTAATTATATCTATTCTTTTCTGGAAAGGGCATCATAAACACCTTGCAAGAAAAGCTGTTCTTTCCAACATTTTTTTGCAGAATCAAAGTTCATTTGCCAAGGGAGATGAACATGGATTTTTATAATTATATCCATTCCTCCCCTAATTGGGCATCATTAACATATTCTTTTTATTGCAATACATAATATTGATGCTTTGGTTTCACAAGAAATGCTTTTTTTTTCCACCAATTTTCTTAGAATCAAAGTTCATCTAGCAAAAAAGGTGAACATGGATTCTCATAATCATATCCATTCTTTTTATGATTTTCATAATTGTATCCATTCTTTTCGAGATTTGGCATTATAAGCACATTCTTTTTTTTTGGAATAGATTAGATTAATCTTTGGTTTAACAATAAAAACTTTTATTTCAACCATTTTCCTTAAAATCAAAGTCCGGGTGCCAAAAGAGATGAATGTGGATTTTCATAATTATATCCGTTCTTTTTAGGATTAGGCATCGTAAACACATTTTTCTCATTGTGATGCATGACATTGATGCTTTGGTTTAAGAGGAAAAGCTTTTCTTTCCACTATTTTTCCTAGAATTAAAGTTCATCTACTAAAAGAGGTGAACATGGATTCTCATAATTATGTCCGTTCTTTTCTTTATTCGGCATCGTAAGCATATTCTCCTTATTATGTTGCATAATATTAATGCTTTGGTTTAAATAGAAAAGCTTTTCTTTCCACCATTTTTTGTAGAATTAAAGTTTATTTGCCAAAAGAGCTAAACATGGATTTTCATAATTATATCCATTTCTTCATGATTGAACATCATAAACACATTCTCCTATTAGGACACATGACATTGATGCTTTGGTTTAACAAAAAAAGCCTTTCTTTCCATAATTTTTCATAGAATCAAAGTTTATTCACTAAATGAGACAAATATGGATGTTCATAATTATGTCCATTCTTTCTATGATTGGCATCATATACACATTCACCTTATTGTGAAACATGATATTGATGTTTTTGCCTAACAAGAAAAGCTTTTCTTTCCATTGTTTTCCATAGAACCAAAGTTTATCCTCCAAAAGAGACAAAAATGGATTTTGTAATTCTATCCATTCTTTCATGATTAGACATCATAAACACTTTCGCCTCATTAGGATACATGATATTGGTGCTTTGGTTTAACAAGCAAAGCTTTTCCTTCTAGCATTTTTCATAGAATAAAAGTTCATCTGCCAAAAGTGACAAACATGGATTTTCATAATTATATCCATTCTTTTCATGATTGGGCAACATAACATATTCTCTTTATTAGGATACAAGATATTGATGCTTTGCTTTAAGAAGAAAAGCTTTTTTTTCCACCTTTCTCCTTAAAATCATAGTTCATCTTACAAAAGAGACGAACATGGATTCTCATAATTATATCCATTCTTTTCTTGATTGGGCATCAGAAACACATTATCCTTATAGAGATACATGATACTGATGCATTAATTTTGCAGGAAAAGCTTTTCTCTCTACCTTTTTCCTTAAAATTATAGTTCATCCACCAAAGAAGATGAACACGAATTTTCCTAATTATATACATTTTTTTCTTCATTGGGCAGCATAAAGAAAATCTCCTTATTGAGATATATGATATTAATGCTTTGGTTTAGTAGAAAAAAGCTTTCCTCTCTACTGTTTTTTGTAGAATCATAGTTCCTCCGCTAAAATAGACGAACATGGGTTTTCATAGTTATATCCATTCTTTTCATGATTGGGCATCATAAACACACTCTCCTTATTGGGATACATGATATTAATGCTTTAATTTAATAAGAAAAGCTTTTCTTTCCACATTTTTCCTTAGAACCATTGTTCATCTAACAAAAGAGATGAACATGGATTCTCATAATTATATCCACTCTTTTCTTGATTGGGCATCATAAACACATTCTCCTCAATAGGATACATAATATTAGTTCTTTGGTTTTAAGGGAAAAGCTTCTCTCTTCGCATTTTTCCTTAGAATTATAGTTAGTCGACCAAAAAAAATGAACATGGTTATTGTTTCCACTTTATTGGGATATATGATATTAATGCTTTGGTTTAGCAGAAAAGCATTTCGTTCTTCCTTTTTTTTATAGAATCAAAGCTTCTCCGCCAAAAGAGATGAACATGGATTTTCATAGTTATATACTTCTTTTTGTGATTGGATATTATAAATACAATTTCCTCATTGGAATATATAATATTAATGGTTTGGTTTAGCAGAAAAAAGCTTTCATTTTGGCATTTTTAATAGAATCATGTTCCTTCGCTAAAAAAGACAAACATGGTTTTCCATAATTGTATTCATTCTCATCATGATTGGGCATCGTAAACACACTATCCTTATTGGGGTGCCTGACATTGATGCTTTGGTTTAACAAGAAAGCTTTTCTTTCCACCATTTTTTGTAGAATCAAAGTTCATTAACAAAAAGAGATGCATGTGGATTTTTGTAATTATATCCATTCTTTTCTGGATTGGGCACCATAAACACTTTTGCCTTTTTGGGATACATGACATTGACACTTTGGTTTAATAAGAAAAACTTTTCTTTCTACCATTTTTTGTAGAATCAAAGTTCATCCGCCAAAAGAGGTGAACATGGATTCTCATTATTATATCCATTCTTTTGTTGTCTCAGTATTATAAACACATTCTCTTCATTAAAATAGATGATATTGATGCTTAAGTTTAATAAGAAAAGCATTTCTTTGCACTATTTTCCTCAGAATCAAAGTTCGTTTGCTAAAAGAGATGAACATAGATTCTTATATTTATATCCACTCTTTTTTTGATTCGGCATCATAAGCATATTCTCCTCATTGCGACACATGATATTGGTGTTTTGGTTTGACAAGAAATGTTTTTCTTTCTACTATTTTCAATAGAATCAAAGTTCGTATGCCAAAAGAGACAAACATGAATTTTTGTAGTTACATCCATATTTTCATGATTGGGCATCATAAACACATTTTCCTTATCGAGATACATGATTTGATATTTTGGTTTAACAAGAAAAGCTTTTTTTCCACTATTTTTTGTAGAATCAAAGTTCATTTCCCAAAAGAGGTAAACATGGATATTTGTAATTATATACATTCCTTTCATGATTAGGCATCATAAACACATTCTCTTCATTGGGACACATGACATTGATACTTCAGTTTAATAAAAAAAGCTTTTCTTTCCACCAATTTTCGTAGAATCAAAGTTCATCTACCAAAAGAGACAAATATGGATTCTCATAATTATATCTGTTCTTTTGTTGACTCAGGATCATAAACACATTCTCTGCATTGGGTACAAGATATTTATGCTTTGGCTTAACAAGAAAAGCTTTTCCTCCCTTCATTTTTTGTAAAATCAAAGTTCATCTGCTAAAAGCGACAAAAATTATTTTTGTAATTATATCCATTTTTTTCATGATTAGGCATCATAAACATCTTCTTTCCTTCAGGATATAAGACATTACTTCTGTAGTTTAACGAGAAAAGCTTTTCCTTCCACCGTTTTCCTTAGAATCAAAGTTTGTCTACCAAGAGTGATGAACAGGGTTTCTTATAATTATATTCATTTTTTTCTTGATTTGGCATCATAAACATATTCTCCTAATGGGATGATATTGATGCTTTGGTTTAACAAGAAAAGCTTTTCTTTCCACCATTTTTTGTAGAATAAAAATTCGTCTACCAAAAGATATGAACATGGATTTTTTAATTATATCAATCATTTTCATGACTGGCATCATAAACACATTCTCTTGATTCGAATATGTGACATTTGATGCTTTGGTTTAATAAGAAAAGTTTTTTTTCCATCATTTTTTGTAGAATCAAAGTTTATTTGCCAAAAAAGGTGAACATGGATTTTCATAATTATATCCATTCTTTTCTCATTGTATCCTTATTGTAATACATGATATTGATGCTTTGGTTTAAGAAAAAAAGCTTCTTCTCCATCATTTTTCTTAGAACCAAAATTCATCTGCTAAAAGCGAAAACATGGATTTTCGTAATTATATCCATTCTTTTCATGATTGGGCATCATAAACACATTCTTCTTATTAGGATATGTGACATTGAAGTTTTGGTTTTGCAAAGCTTTTCTTTCAAACATTTTCCATATAATCAAAATTCGTTTGCCAAAACAGATGAACATGGATTTTCATAATTGTATCATTTTTTTCTTATTGGGCATCATAAACACATTCTCCTCATTAGGATATATAATATTAATCTTTGGTTTGGCAACACAAGCTTTTTTTTTAAAACAATTTCCATAGAATTAAAGTTCATTCGCTAAAGAGACGAACATGGATTTTCAAAATTACACCCATTCTTCCCTTGATTGGGCATCATAAGAACATTCTCCTCATTAGTGCACATGATATTAATGGCTTACTTTAACAAGAAAAGCTTTTATTTCCATCAGTTTTTGTAGAATCAATGTTCATCCACCAAAAGATATGAACATGGATAGTTGTAATTATATCCATTCTTTTCAAGATTGGGCATCGTAAACATATTCTTCTCATTGTGATACATGATTTTAAAGCTTTAGTTTAACAAGAAAAGCTTTTGTTTCCATCATTTTTTTGTAGAATCTAAGTTCATCTGCTAAAAAAAACGAACATGGATTTTCGCAATTATATCCATTCTCCATGATTGGGCATCATAAACACATTCTCCTTATTAGGAAACCTGATATTGATGCTTTGGCTTAGCAAAAAAAGCTTTTCTTTCCTTCATTTTTAATAGAATCAAAGTTCATTCGCCAAAAGAGACAAATATAGATTTTCATAATTATATCCATTCTTTTCATGATTAGGCATCATAAACACATTCTCCTTATCGTAGTACGATATTAAAGTTTTAGTTTAACAAGAAAAGCTTTTTTTCTCTATTTTTCTTGGAGCCAAAGTTTGGCTGCTAAAAGAGACAAACATGGATGTTCGTAATTATATCCATTCTTTTTATAATTGGGCATTATAATCACATTTCCCTCATTAGGATACATGACACTTATGCTTTGATTTTGCAAGAACAATTTTTTTCCAAATATTTTTCATGCTAAAAGAGACGAACATGGATTCCTATAACTATATCCATTTTTTTCTTGAATGGCATCATAAACACATTCTCCTCATTGGGATACATTATATTCATTCTTTGATTTCACAAGAAAAGCTTTTCTTTCAAAAGTTTTTTGTAGAATCAAGGTTTGTCTGCCAAAAGATACAAACATGGATTTTTATAATTTTATCCATACTTTCCTTGGTTGGGCATCATAAATGCATTCTCTTCATTGATGTACATGATATTGATGGTTTTGTTTAATAAGAAAAGCTTTGCTTTCCATCATTTCTCATAAAATCAAAGTTCATTTGCTAATCGAGACGAACATAGATTTTGATAATTATATCCATTTTTTTCAAGATTGGGCATCATAAACACATTCTTCTCATTGCAAGACAAGATTTTGATGCATTAGTTTAACGAGGAATGCTTTTCTTGCCACCATTTTCCATAGAATCAAAGTTCGTTCACCAAAAGAGATAAACATGGATTTTCATAATTATATCCATTCTTCTCATGATTCGGCATCATAAACACATTCTTCTCATTGCGATACATGACACTGATGCTTTGGCTTAACAAGAAAAACTTTTCTTTGCACCATTTTTTGTAGGATCAAAGTTTGTTTCCCAAAAGAGACGAACTTGGATTTTCATAATTATATCCATTTTGTCATGATTGGGCATCATAAACACATTCTCCTTTTTGGGATACACGACACTGATGCTTTGGTTTAACAAAAAAAGCTTTTCCTTCCATTATTTTCCTTAGAATCAAAGTTCATTTGCCAAAAAAGACAAACTTGGATTTTCGTAACTATATCCATTCTTTTCTTGATTTCGCATCATAAACATATTCTCCTTATTCAAATATATGATATTGATGCTTTGGTTTAATAAGAAAAGCTTTTCTTTCAACTATTTTCCATTGAATCAAAATACGTCTACAGAAAGAGACGAACATGGATTTTTATAATTATATCCATACTTTTCATGGTTGCGCAACATAAACACATTTTCCTCATTAGGATACATGACATTGATTCATTGGTTCAACAAGAAAAGCTTTTCTCTCCATCATAGAACTAAAGTTCATTCACAAAAAATGACGAACATGGATTTTTGCAATTATACCCATTCTTTTCATGATTGAGCATCATAAACACATTCTCCTCTTGGATGCATGATATTGATGCGTTGGTTTAACAAGAAAATATTTTCTTTCCCCCATTTTTTATAGCAAAGTTGGTCTACTAAAATAGATGAACTTGTATTTTCATAATTATATCTGTTATTTTTTTGATTGGGCATCATAAACACATTCTCCTTGTTGGATACATAATATTGATGCTTTGGTTTCATAAGAAAAGCTTTTCTTTCTACCATTCTCCATAGGCATAAAGTTCATCTGCCAGAAGAGACGAACATGGATTTTCGTAACTATATCGATTTTTTCATGATTGGGCATCACAAACACATTCCAGTCATTGGAATACATGATATTGATCTTTAGTTTCTCAGGAAAAGCTTTCCTTTTCACCATTTTTCATAAAATCAATGTTCATCCACTAAAAAAGATCGAGCATGGACTCTCCTAATTCTGTCCATTCTTTTCTTAATAGGGCATCATAAACAAATTCTTCTCATTGGGATGCACTTTACTGATGCTTTAGTTTCACAAGCAAAGCATTTCTTTCCACCATTTTTTATAGAATCAAAGTCCGTCTGCCAAAGGAGATGAACATGGATTCTTATAATTATATCCATTCTTTTCTTTATTGGCCATCATAAACACATTCTCCTTATTGGGATACATGATCTTGATGCTTTGTTTAACTAGAAAAGCTTTTCTTTCAACCATTTTCCATAGAATCACAGTTTGTTCATCGAAAGGGATGAACATAGATTCTTGTAACTATATCCATTCTTTTGTTGATTGAGCATTATAAACATATTCTCCGCATTGGAATACATGATATTAATACTTTAGGTTAAATAGAAAAGCTTTTCTTTCCACTATTTTCCTTAGAATCAAAGTTCGCTCGCTAAAAGAGATGAACATGGACTCATGTAATTATATCCATTCTTTTCTTGATTAGGCATCATAAACACAATTTGCTCATTAGGAAACACGATATTGATGTTTTCACTTCATAAGGAAAGCTTTTCTTTCCACCATTTTTTGTAAAATCAAAATTCCTCTACCAAAGGAGATGAACATGGATTCTCATAGTTGCATCCATTCTTTTCTTGATTGGGCATCATAAACACTTGCTCCTCATTGGGATACATGATATTGATGCTATGGTTTAACAAAAAAACCCTTTCTTTCTACCATTTTTCATAGAAACAAACATGGATTCTCGCAATTATATCTATTCATTTCTTGATTGGGCATCACAAACACATTCTCCTCTTTGGGATACATGATATAGATGCTTTGGTTTAACCAAAAAAGCTTTTCTTTGTACCATTTTCCAAGGAATCAAAGTTTGTTCGCTGAAAGAGATAACATGGATTCTCATCATTATATCCATTTTTTCTTGATTGGGCATCATAAACACATTCTTCGTATTGGGGTATACATATTGATGTGTTAGGTTAACTAGAAAAGCTTTTCTTTCCACTATTTTCTATAAAATCAAAGTTTGCTTGCCAAAAGAGACAAACATGGACTCTTGTAATTATATCCATTCTTTTCTTGATTGGGCATCGTAAACACATTCTGCTCATTAGGAAAATCGATATTAATGCTTTGGCTTCGTAAGAAAAGCTTTTCTTCCTACCATTCTTCATACAATCAAAGTTCATCTGCCAAAAATGATGAGCATGGATTCTCATAATTTTATCCATTCTTTTCTTGATTAGGCATGATAAACACATTCCTCTCATTAGAATACATGATATTAATGCTTTGGTTTAACTAGAAAAGCTTTTATTTGTATCATTTTCCATAGAATCAAAGTTTGTTCGCTGCAAGAGGTGAACACCGATTCTCATAATTATATCAATTCTTTTCTTAATTAGGCAATTCTCCTAATTGGGATACATGATATTGATGCTTTGATTTAACTAGAAGAGCTTTTCTTTCTACTATTTTCCATAGAATCAAAGTTTTTTTGTTGAAAGAGAAGAACACAAATTCTTATAGTTATATCCATTCTTTTGTTGATTGGCATCATGAACACATTCTCTGCATTGGGATACATGGTATTGATGCTTTGGGTTAAATAGAAAAAGCTTTTCTTTCCACTATTTTCCTTAGAATCAAAGTTTGCTTGCTAAAAGAGATGAACATGGACTCATGTAATTATATCCATTCTTTTCATGTTTGGGCATCATAAAAACATTTTGCTCATTAGGAAGTATGATATTGATTTTTTAGCTTCATAAGAAAAAAAGCTTTTCTTTCCACCATTTTTTGTAAAATCAAAGTTCCTCTACCAAAGGAGATGAACATGGATTCCCATAATTGTATCCATTCTTTTCTTGATTGGGCATCCTAAACACATTCTCCTCATTGGGATACCTGATAGTGATGCTATGGTTTAACAAGAAAACTGTTTCTTTCTACCTTTTTTCGTATAACCAAAGTTTGTTTGCCATAAGAGACGAATATGGATTCGCATAATTATATCCATTTTTTTCTTGATTAGGCACCACAAACATATTTTCCTCTTTGGGATACATGATATTGATGCTCTTGTTTGACTAGAAAAGCTTTTCTTTATACCATTTTCCATAGCATCAAAGTTTGTTCGTCAAAAGAGACGAACACGGATTCTCATAATTATATCCATTCTTTTCTTAATTGAATATCATAAACATATTCTCCGTATTGAGATATATTTTATTGATGATTTAGGTTAACTAGAAAAGTTTTTCTTTCCACCATTTTCCTTAGAATCAAAGTTCACTAGCCAAAAGAGACAAACATGGACTCTTGTAATTCTATCCATTTTTTTCTTGATTGGGCATATAAACACATTTTGATCACTAGGGAGCATGATGTTGATGTTTTGGTTTCACAAGAAAAGCTTTCTTCCCACCATTTTTTGTACAATCTAGGTTCATCTACCAAAAGAGATGAACATGGATTCTTGTAATTATATCCTTTCTTTTCTTGATTGGGCATGATAAACATATTCCTCTCATTAGAATACATGATATTGATGATTTGATTTAACTAGAAAAGCTTTTATTTGTACCACTTTCCATAGAATCAAAGTTTGTTTATTGCAAGAAAAACACATATTCTTATAATTATATCCATTTTTTTCTTTATTAGGCAGCATAAACACATTCTCCATATTGGGATATATGATATTAATGCTTTAAGTTAACCAGAAAAGCTTTTCTTTCCATTATTTTCTTTATAATCAAAGTTTGCTCGCCAAAAGAGATGAACATGGACTCTTGTAATTATATCCATTTTCTCTTGATCATGCATCATAAACACATTCTGCTCATTAAAAAACTCGATATTGATGCTTTGGCTTCGCAAGAAAAGCTTTCTTCCCAGCTTTTTTCATACAATCAAAGTTCGTCTACCAAAAGAGATGAACATGGATTCTTGTAATTATATCCATTCTTTTCTTGATTGGGCATGATAAACACATTCCTCCCACTAGAATACATGATATTGATGCTTTGGTTTAACTAAAAAAACTTTTC
This sequence comes from Adansonia grandidieri, assembly GCA_038382065.1. NCBI lineage: Eukaryota > Viridiplantae > Streptophyta > Magnoliopsida > Malvales > Malvaceae > Adansonia > Adansonia grandidieri. The sequence continues at coordinate 3,023,763 of JBBYHK010000016.1, read as the reverse complement.
TTTCTACCATTTTCCATAGAATCTAAGTTCATTCGGCAAAAGAGACAAACACGAATTTCGTAAATATATCCATTCTTTTATTGATTGGGCATCATAAACATACCACGTTGGGATCCATGATATCGATGCTTTGGGTTAGCTAGAAAAGCTTTTCTTTGCACCATTTTCCTTAGAATCAAAGTTCTCTTGCCAAAAAAGAAGAACATGGACTCCTGTAATTTTATCCATTCTTTTCTTGGTTGGGCATCATAAACACATTCTTTCCTCCATTTACCTTAGATCAAAGTTCACTCGCCAAAATAGATGAACATGGACTCTTGTAATTATATCCATTATTTTCTTGGTTGGGTGTCATAAACCCATTCTGCTTGTTAAGAAACACAATATTGATGCTTTCGCTTCACAAGAAAAGCTTGTCTTTCCACCATTTTTTTGTAAGATCAAAGTTCATCTGCCAAGGGAGATGAACATGGATTCTCATAATTGTATCCATTCTTTTCTTGATTGGGCTTCATAAATACATTCTCCTCATTGGGATACATGATATTGATGCTTTAGTTTAACAAGAAAAACTTTTTTTCTACCATTTTTTGTAGAATTAATGTTCATCTGCCAAAAGAGATGAACATGGATTCTCTTAATATCCATTCTTTTCTTGATTGGGCATCATTAACACAGTCTCCTCATTATGATACATGATATTGATATCTTGGTTTAACTAGAAAAGCTTTTTTTTCTACCATTTTCCAGAGAATCAAAGTTTATCTACCAAAAGAGACGGACATGAGTTCTCATAATTATATCCATTCTTTTCTTGATTAGGCATCATAAACACAATCTTCGCATTGGGATACATGATATTGATGCTTTGGGTTAACTAGAAAAGCTTTTCTTTTCACTATTTTCCTTAGAATCAAAGTTCGCTTACTAAAAGAGATGAACATGGAATCTTGTAATTATATTATTTCTTTTCTTCATTAGGCATTATTAACATATATTTGCTCATTGGAAAACATGATATTGGTGCTTTAGCTTTGCAAGAAAAGCTTTTTTCATACCATTTTTGGTAAATCAAAGTTTGTCTACCCAAAGAGATAAACGTGGATTATCGTAATTATATCCATTCTTTTCATAATTAAGCATTATAAACACGTTCTCCTTATTGGGATACATGCTATTGATGCTTTGGTTTAACAAGAAAAGCCTTTCTTTCTGCCATTTTTCATGGAATCAAAGTTCATACGCTAAAAAAGAACATGGATTCTCGTAACTATATCCACTCTTTTCTTGATTAGGCATCATAAACACATTTTCTCACTGGGGTACAAGATGTTGATGCTTTGGTTTAACTCAAAAAGCTTTTCTTCCTACCATTTTCTTTAGAATAGAAGTTTTTCGACCAAGGGAGACGTAAATGAATTTCCATAATTATAACCCTTTATTTTTTGATTAGGCATCATAAACACATTCTCCTTATTGGGATACATGATGTTATTGCTTTGGGCCTATCGAGAAAAGCTTTTGTTTCCTTCATTTTTTGTTGAATCAAGGTTCCCTCACCAAAAGAGATTATCATGGACTCTCATAATTATATCCATTGTTTTCTTGATTGGGCATCATAAACACATTCTCCTCATAGGGATACATGATATTGATGTTGGTTTCAGAAAAAAAAACTTTTCTTTCCACCATTTTTTGTAGAATCAAAGTTCATTTGCCAAAAGAGATGGACATGGATTCTCATAATTGTATCCATTCTTTTCTTGATTGGTCATCATAAACATATTCTTACCATTAGGATACATGATATTAATGCTTTGTGTCAACTAGAAAAGCTTTTCTTTCCATTATGTTTTGTAGAATCAAAGTTTGTCCACTGAAAGAGACAAACATGGGCTCTTGTAATTATATCTATTCTTTTCTTGATTGGTATCATGAACATATCTACTCATTTAGAAACACGATATTGATGCTTTGGTTTTGTAAAAAAATCTTTTCTTTCCATAATTTTTTTGTAGAATAATAGTTTGTTGCCAAAGGCAACAAACATGGTAGTCCCATAATTATATCTATTCCTATCTTGATTGGGCATGATAAACATATTCTCTTTATTGGGATGCATGAGATCGATACTTTGGGTTAACAAGAAAACCTTTCTTTTTTCCATTTTCCTTCAAATCAAATTTGTCAGCCAAAATAGTGGAACATGGATTCATGTAATTATATCTATTCTTTTCTTGATTGGACAGAATAAATAGATTCTCCACATTGGGATACATGATATTGATTTTTGGTTTCACAAGAAAAGCTTTTCTTTTCACCATTTTCTATGGTACCAAAGTTCATTCACCAAAAGAGACGAACATGGATTCTCATAATTATATCCACTCTTTTTTTGATTAGGCATCACAAACACATTCTTTTGGGATACATGATATTGATGCTTTGGTTAACTAGAAAAGCTTTTCTTTCCACCATTTTTCATGGAATCAAAGTTCATCCACTAAAGGAAATAAACATGGACTCTTATAATTATATCCATTCTTTTCTTGATTGGGTATCATAAACACATTCTGCTCATTTGGAAACATGATATTGATACTTTGGTTCTGTGGGAAAAAGTTTTTTTTCCCATTATTTTCTATGGAATCAAAGTTCATCCTCCAAAAGAGATGAACATGGAGTCTTGTAATTATATCCATTTTTTTTCTTGATTGGGCAAGATAAGTACATTCTTCTTATTGGGATGCATGATATTAATGCTTTGGGTTAACAAGAAAAGCTTTTCTTTTCGTTATTTTCCTTCAATTTAAATTTGTCAACCAAAATAGTGGTACATGGATTCTCGTAATTATATCCATTCTTTTCCTAAACAGGTAGAATAAACAAATTCTCCACATTGGGATACATGACAATGATGTTTGGTTTTGCAAGAAAAGCTTTTCTTTCCACCATTTTCTGTGGAATCAAAGTTCATTCACCAAAAAAGATGAACATGGATTCTCATAATTATATCCACTCTTTTCCTAAACAGGTAGAATAAACAAATTCTCCACATTGGGATACATGACAATGATGTTTGGTTTTGCAAGAAAAGCTTTTCTTTCCACCATTTTCTGTGGAATCAAAGTTCATTCACCAAAAAAGATGAACATGGATTCTCATAATTATATCCACTCTTTTTTTGATTAGGCATCATAAACACATTCTTTGCATTAGAATACATGATATTAATGCTTTAGGTTAACTAGAAAAGCTTTTCTTTCCACTATTTTTTATGGAATCAATGTTCGTCCACCAAAGCAAATGAGCATGGGCTCTTGTAATTATATCCATTTTTTTTATTAGGTATAATAAACACATTCTGCTCATTTGGAAACATGATATTGATACTTTGCTTTCGTAAGAAAAGATTTTCTTTCCACCATTTTCTCTAGAATCAAAGTTCGTCCGTCGAAAGAGATGAACATGGAGTCTTGTAATTATATCCATTCCTTTCTTGATTGGGCATGATAAGCATATTCTTCTTATTGAGATACATGATATTGATCATTTGGGTTAACTAGAAAAGCTTTTCTTTTTGCCATTTTCTTTTAAATCAAATTTGTCAGCCAAAAGAGAAGAACATGGATTCTCATAATTATATCCATTTTTTCCTCGTTGGGCACCATAAACCGATTCTCCACATTGGGATACATGATATTAACGCTTTGGTTTTGCAACGAAAGCTTGTTTTTCCACCATTTTTCATTGAATCAAAGTTCATCTTCTAAACACGATAAACATGGATTCTTATAATTATATCCATTGCTTTCATGACGGGGCATCATAAACACATTCTCTTCATTATGATAAATGAAATTGATGCTTTGGTTTCACAAGAACAATTTTTTTTGCTACTTTTTATAGAATCAATGTTAGATCGCCAAAAAACTCGAACATCAATTTTTATAATTATACCTATTATTTTCTTAATTGGGCATCATAAACATATTCTCCTCATTGAGATACATGATATTGGTGCTTTGCTTTAAAAAGAAAAGCTTTTATTTCCACCATTCTCATTAAAATCAAAGTTCATCCGCCAAAAAAGACAAACATGGTTTCTCATAATCATGTCCATTCTTTTCTTGATTCGGCATTAGAAACATATTCTTCTTGTTGGATTCAAGATATTGATATTTCAGTTTCATAATAAAAGTTTTTTTATACCCTTTTTTGTGAAATCAAAGCTCATCTACCAGAAAAGATGAACATGGATTCTTTTAATTGTATTTATTCTTTTATTGATTGGTCATCATTAACACATTCTACTTATTAGGATACATGACATTGATGCATTGGTTTCTTAAGAAAAGCTTTCATTTCCACCATTTTTTGTAGAATCAAAGTTTAACTGCCAGAAGAGACGGGCATGGATTTTCATGAATATATGCATTATTTTCTTGATTGGGCATCATAAACACATTCTCCTCATTGGGGTATATGATATTAATGCTTTAATTTCATAAGAAAAGCTTTTCTTTCCACCATCTTTTGTAGAATCAAAGTTCGCTCACCAAATAAGACGAACAAAGATTTTCATAATTATACCCATTTTTTTCTTGATTGGGCATCATAAACATATTCCCTTCATTTGGATACATGATATTTATGCTTTCATTTCACATGAAAAGCTTTTTTTCCATATTCTTTGTACAATCAAAGCTCATCCGCTAGAAAAGACAAACATGGAATTTTATAATTGTATCCACTTTTTTCTTGATTGGGCATCATAAACACATATTCCTCACTTGGATACATGATATTGATACTTCAGGCTAACAAAAAAAGCTTTTCTTCCAACCATATTTTACAAAATCAAAGTTCACATGGATTTTCGTAGTTATATCCATTCTTTTCTAGATTGGATATCATAAATGCATTCTCCTCACTAGAATAAATGATATTAATGCTTTGGTTTTGCAAGAATAGTTTTTCTTTCCACTATTTTTTGTAGAATCAATGTTCGACCATAAAAAAAGATGAATATGTAGTTTCATAATTATAACCATTCTTTTCTTGATTAGGCATCATTTGCACATTCTTTGGTTTAATAAGAAAACCTTTTCTTTTTACCATTTTTCTTAGAATTATTGTTCATCTGCCAAAAACCAATGTGTGTTTAGGCCATTACGACCCATCAGATGATTTTTATAAAGTTGCCAAATATTTTCCCAAAATTTCATAAAATCCTTTTTTTGGAAAGGTATTATCTACAATCTAACAATCTCAGATAAACTTAGAATGATTTTTCAAAATCCATCATGCCCTTTTAATTGTACATGATGTCAGTGCTAAGACGAACCTAACTTCGAAAATTAATTCTGCCTAGAAAGGGATTTCCTAGAACTTTTGGAATATTTTTACATTAAACCTTGTTGAGTTACCTTTTCAACGGTACCTCATTTAACCTTTGAAGCTTTCGAAAGTACCCAAAAAAATGCAAGAATAGAGGGGACATAATGCTATCCCTATTTTTAACCTAAATTTTTAAATCTCTTTTTATCGAGACATTTGGATGTCTCAAAATGTGTCCGATGATTCCCCTACAACATCAACCCCTTTTGACTCAGATCAAGGTTTAAATACAAAAAGTAAGATTTCATATTAAAATTTTCACTGGTGGAGATACCCCAACTTCATTTCTCCAAAAGGAATACTCTAACCCCATTTTTAATTAAAAAATTTAAATTTTCTCTTTGTTCCTAAATGTTTTCCTAACTTTGGTGATACTCCAACCCCACTACTCAAAGGGGATACTCCAACCTCGTTTTCATTAAAAATTTAAATTTTCACTTCAATCTCAACTATTTTCATAACTCTATTTTAAAGGACACTCTAACCCTACCTCAAGGGGATACTCTAACCCTACTTTTACCTCAACAACTTAAAATTGTTTCTCTTATGGATGCCTCAAACTGTTATGATAAAAATCATCTTTGTCTTTCAAATTACCACTAAATCTAAACCGGCCTTTAAAATTGTCATCTCGATTATTATTCAATAATCGAAGGTAATTATAAGATACATTTCGGTCGCCTCCTCCTTTTTTATATTTTTTTTGTTTGTGATTGCTTGCTTATGATATTATTATGTTTCTCATTTTTTGCCTTACTAACTTGTTTTCCTTTTATAGTGACTATTGTGCATTTATATTTAAAATTTAATTTCCACTAAAACTTACAAGGTGATGTTTCGTGTTGGTATCTCTCCAGTGCCTAATATAAAACACCCAATTTTTTAAAAATCTAATACGGACACTATTTTCACAAAAATCCTTGTGTTCCTCACATTTTTAAGGTGCATAGGTGATCTAATCTTTTTTAAAACACTCAGATTTCCATTTTCCAAAACTTCTTGCATTGAAGAGGATTAGATCTAAATAGAGACCAAATGGAACCGACTTAACCGAGACCAAAATGAGACATAATTAGCAGGTACCGATTTTGGGCATCATGGGGATGCTAGTTATTCCCTGCGCGTAACAAACTCTCAAACCCTACCAACAAATCTTTCAACTTTGTAGACCTTGAAATCAGTGTTTTGAGTTTCGTAACTCGAAATATTGTTTCCAATAGGTGTCTGATCTTGCGTGGCCTAAAATGATCGGTGGAGACTCCAATTTATGGCCACTTCATGGTGGCCATCTGAAACCAGTTGGATGAGCGACTCGTCCGACGGTCCCTACCCTATTCATATTATCATGCCTAATCCAAATCCCAATCAAGGGATAGCTCAAAGGCTTGACCACAACCAACCATCATTTATTTTAGTTGAGCATGCTATGCCCTTCGGATCGTTTAAAGTTTTAAAAGTCGGGCACACGATGATAGTCTATCAAAAGAGACGAACATGGATTCTTGTAATTATATCTATTGTTTTCTTAATGGGGCATCACAAACATATTCTCTTTATTAGGATACATGATTTTAATTCTTTGGTTTAACAAGAAAAGCTTTTCTTTCTATCTTTTTCCTAAGAATCATAATCTGTCTACTAAAAGAAATGATCATAGATTCTCGTAATTATATCCATTGTTTTCTTGATTAGGCATCATAAATACATTCTCCTCTTTGAGATACATGATATTGATGCTTTAGTTTCATAGGAAAAGCTTTTCTTTCTACCATTTTTTGGAGAATTAAAGTATATCTGCCAAAAGAGACGAACATGGATTCTAGTAATTATATCTATTCTTTTTAATTCTTTTCATGATTGGGCATCATAAACACACACCCCTCATTGGGATACATGATATCGATGCTTTGGTTTCATAAAAAAATCTTTTCTTCTCACTATTTTTTGTGGAATCAAATTTTGTCCACCAAAAGAAATAGACATTTATATCCATTGTTTTCTTGATTACGCATCATAAAGACATTCTCCCTATTGGGATACATGATATTAATGCTTTGGTTTCATAAGAAAAGATTTTCTTTCTACCATTTTTTTAAAAAAAATGTTCATCCACCAAAAGAGATGAACATGGATTCTCATAATTCTATCCATTCTTTTCGTGATTGGGCATCATAAACCCATTCTCCTAATTGGGATACATAATATTGATGTTTTGGTTTCGCAAGCTAAGCTTTTCTTCTTACTATTTTTTTACGAATCAAAGTTCATATGCCAAAAGAGACAAACATGGATTCTCATTAATTATATCCATTTTTTTCTTGATTGGGCATCAAAAATACATTCTCCTAATTGAGATAGATGATATTGATGCTTTGATTTTGTAAGCAAAGCTTTTCTTTATACCATTTTTCATAGAATCAAAGTTTATCTGCTAAAAGAAATGAACATGGATTCTCGTAATTATATCCATTTTTTCTTGTTTGGACATTATAAACATATTCTCCTCATTGGGATTCATGACATTAATGCTTTGGTTTCACAAGAAAAGCTTTTCTTTCTTCCATTTTCCATATAATCAATGTTCATCCACTAAAAATGACGAACATGGATTCTCATAATTATATCCATTTTTTCTTGATTGGGCATTGTAAAAACATTTTCCTCTTTAGGATGCACAATACTGATGCTTTGGTTTCATAAGAAAAACTTTTCCTTCTACCATTTTTTGTAGAATCAAAGCTCTTTCGCCAAAAAAGACAAACATGGATTCTCGCAATTATATCCATTCTTTTAATGATAAGGCATTAAAAACATATTCTACGCATTGGAATATGCAATATTGATGCTTTGGTTTCATAATAAAGGCTTTTGTTTCTATGATTTTTCATAGAATCAAAGGTTATCTACCAAAAAAGACAAACATGGGTTCTCATAATTATATCCATTTTTTTTCTTGAATAGGATACACGATTTTGATGCTTTGGTTTCGCAAGCAAAGCTTTCCTTCTCATTATTTTTCACAAAATCAAAGTTTGTCTGCCAAAAGAAACAAACATGGATTTTCATAGTTATATCCATTCTTTCTTAATTGGGCATGATAAACACATTCTCCTCATTGGGATACATAATAATATGCTTTTGTTTCGTAAGAAAAGTTTTTTTTCCTCTTTTCTAACAGAATCAAAGTTCATCTGCCAAAAGAGACAAACATGGATTCTTATAATTATATCCATTTTTTCTTGATTAGGCACCATAAACACATTCTTCTTATTAGGATACATGATATTGGTACTTTGGCTTCATAAGAAAAGCTTTTCTTTCTACCATTTTTTTAGAAATAGGATTCATCATCCAAATTAAATGAACATAGATTTTTGTAATTATATCCATTCTTTTCTTGATTGGGCATCATAAACACATTTTCCCCATTAGGATACACGATACTGATGCTTTAGTTTAACATGAAAAGCTTTTTTTTCAACTATTTCCCTTAGAATTATAGTTCGTTCGCTAAAAGAGACGAACATGGATTATTATAATTTTATCCATCTTTTCATGATTAGGCATCATAAACACATTCTCCTCATTAAGATACATGACATTAATGCTTTGGTTTAAAAAAAAGCTTTTATTTCCCCTAATTTTCCATAAAATCAAAGTTCTTTTGCCAAAAAAGATGAACATGGATTCTCATTACTATATCCATTTTTTCATGTTTGCGTATCATGAACATATTCTCCACATTAGGATAAATGATATGGTGTTTTTGTTTTGCAAGAATAGCTTTTCTTTCCATCATTTTTCATAAAATCAAAGTTTGGCAGCCAAAAAGACGAACATGGATTTTCGTAACTATATCCATTCTTTTCTTGATTGAGCATCATAAACATATTCTTCGCATTGGGATACATGATATCATGCTTTGTTTTAACAAGAAAATTCCACCATTTTCCTTGAAGTTATAATTCATCCACCAAAAGAGATGGACATGGATTCTCGTAATTATATCTATTCTTTTCTTAATCAGGCATCATAAACACAGTCTTCTCATTAGGATACATGATATGGTGTCTTAGAAAAAGCTTTTTTTTTATACGATTTTCCATAGTATCAAAATTCATTGCCAAAAGAGATAAAGATGGATTCTTATAATTGTACCTATTCTTTTCTTGATTGGGTATCATGACCACATTTTCCTCATTAGGATACATGTTATTAATACTTTGGTTTCACAAGAAAAGCTTTGCTTTCCCACATTTTCTTTAAATCAAAATCCATCTGCCAAAAAAGATGAATAAGGATTTTCGTGATTCTATCCATTTTTTCTAAACTGGGTACCATAAAAACATTCTTTGCATTGGGATACATGATATCGATGCTTTGGTTTTATAAGAAAAGCTTTTCTTTCGACCATTATTCTTGGAATTGTAATTCGTCCACCAGAAGGGACGAACATGGATTCTCAAAATTATATCCATTTCATTCTTGATTGGGCATTATAAAGACATTCTTCTCATTGTCATACATTATATTCACACTTTAGTTTCGCAAGGAAAGCTTTTCTTTCCACCATTGTTTGCAGAATCAACGTTTGTCTGCCAAAAGAGGTGAACATGGATTTTCATAATTATATATCGATTATTTTTCTTGATTGGGCATCATAAACACATTCTCCTCACTGGGATACATGATGTTGATGCTTTAAATTAATAAGAAAAGCTTTTCTATCCACCATTTTTCTTAAAATCATAGTTTGCCTACCAAAAATGATGAACATAGATTCTCATAATTACATCCATTCTTTTCTTGATTAGGCATCATAAACACCTTCTCATTTTTAGGATACATGATATTGATGCTTTGATTTCACAAGAAAAGCTTTTCTTTAAACCACTTTTTGTAAATCAAAGTTCGTCTACCAAAAGACATGAACATGGATTTTCGTAATTATATCCATTCTTTTCTAGATTGGGCATCATAAACACATTCTCCTTATTAGGATACATGATTTTAATGTTTTATATTAATACGAAAAGCTTTTCTTTCTTCCTTTTTCCTTAGAATCATAGTTTGTCCGTCAAAAGAAATAAACATGGATTCTTGTAATTATATCTATTCTTTCTTGATTGGGCATCATAAATGCATTCTCTTTTTTGGGATACATGTTATTGATGCTTTGGTTTCATAGGAAAAGCTTTTCTTTCTACCATTTTCTATAGAACAAAAGTTCATCCGCCATAAGAGATGAAAATCGACTCTTGTAATTATATCCATTATTTTCATGATTGGGCATCATAAACACATTTCCCTCATTGGGAGCACGATATTGATTCTTTTCTTTCATAAGAAAAGCTTTTCATTTCGTAGAATCAAAATTTATCTGCTAGAAAAGATAAACATGAGTTCTCGTAATTATATCATTCTTTTCTTGAATGGGATACACGATATTGATACTTTAGTTTCACAAGCAAAACTTTACTTCTCATTATTTATCATAGAATAAAAGTTTGTCCACCAAAAGAGACAAACATAGATTCTTATAATTATCTCTATCATTTTCTTGATTAGGCATCATAAGCACATTCTGCTCATTGGGATACACAATATTAATACTTTGGTTTCATAAGAAAAGCTTCTTTCTACCATTTTTCATAGAATCAAAAGTTTTTTGCCAAAAGAGATGAACATGGATACTTATAATTATATCCATTATTTTCTTGGTTGGGCATCACAAACAAATTCTGCTTATTAGGATGCATGATTTTAATGCTTTGATTTAACAAGAAAAGCTTTTCTTTCTGGCTCTTTCCTAAAATCATAATCTATCCAAAAAAAATGTGGATTCTCGTAATTATATCCATTTTTTCTTGATTAGGCATCATAAACACATTCTTCTTTTTAGGATACACGATATTGATGCTTTGGTTTCATAGGAAAAGCTTTTCTTTCTACCATTTTCTATAGAATCAAAGTTCATCTACCAAATGAGACAAATATGGATTCTCGTAATTATATCCATTCTTTTCATGATTGGGCATCATAAACATATGCCCCTCATTGGGATACACGATATTGATGCTTTGGTTCACAAGAAACGCTTTTCTTTTCACCATTTGTCATGGAATCAAAGTTTGTCTACCCAAAGAGATAAACATTTATATCCATTCTTTTCTTGATTATGCATCATAAAGACATTCTCTCTATTGGGATACATGATATTGATGCTTTGGTTTCAGAAGAAAAGTTTTTTTCTACCATTTTTTGTAGAAACAATATTCATCCACCTAATGAATTGAACATGGATTCTCTAACTATATCCATTCTTTTCATGATTGGGCATCATAAATCCATTCTCCTAATTGGGATACATAATATTAATGTTTCTCAAGCAAAGCTTTTCTTCTCACTATTTTTTGTCGAATCAAAATTCACCTGCCAGAAGAGATGAACATGGACTTTTATCACTATATCCATTCTTTTCTTGATTGTGCATCATAAACACATTCTTTGCATTGAGATACATGATACCGATGTTTTGGTTTAACAATAAAAACTTTTCTTTACCATTTTCCTTGGAATTGTAGTTCATCCACCAAAGGAGAACGAACATGGATTCTCATAATTATAAACATTCTTTTCTTGATTAGGCATCATAAATACATTCTACTCATTGGGATACATGATATTGATGTTTTGGTTTCATAAGAAAATGCTTTCTTTCTACATTTTTCATAAAATCAAAGTTTGTCAGCCAAAAGAGACAAATATGGATTCTCATAATTATATTTATTCTTTTCTTGATTAGGCATCATAATTGCATTCTTCTTATTGGGATACATGCTATTTATGCTTGGGTTTCGCAAAAAAAAGTTTTTTTTTCCATCATTTTCTATATAATCAAAATTCATCTGCCAAAAGAGACGAAAAAGGATTTTCGTAGTTATATCCATTCCTTTCTTGATTGGGCATCATAAAAACATTCTGTTCATTGGGATACATGATATTGATGCTTTGGTTTAATATGAAAAGATTTTGCTTCCACCATTTTCCTTAGAATCATTGTTCGTCCACCAAAAAAGATGAACATGGATTCTCGTAATTATATCCTTTATTTTCCTAATTGGACATAATAAACCCATTATCTTCATTGGATACATGATTTTGATGCTTTGGTTTCGCAAGAAAAAACTTTTCATTTCACCATTTCCCTTCGAATCATATTTTATCCACCAAAAGAGATAAACATGGATTCTCGTATTTCTATCCATTCTTTTTTTAACTGAGCATCGTAAACACATTCTCCTTATTGGGATACACAATATTGATACTTGGTTTCGTATGAAAAGCTTTTCTTTCTTCCATTTTTTGTAGAATCAAAGTTCATCTGCCAAAAGAGATGAACATGGATTCTTGTAATTATATCCAGTCTTTTCTTTATTAGGCATCAAAACATATTCTCATTACTACAATACATGATATTGATGCTTCGGGTTTGCAAAAAAAAAAGCTTTTCATTCCATCATTCTCTGTAGAAACAAAGTTCATCTGCCAAAAGATACAAACATGTATTTTCATAATTATGTCCTTTCTTTTCTTAATTGGGTATTATAAACACATTCTTCTCATTTGGATACATGATATTCATGCTTTGGTTTCATAAGAAAAGCCTTTTTTTTTCTAACCATTTTTCATAGAATCAAAATTCATCTGCTAAAAAAGATGAATATGGATTCTTGTAATTATATCCATTTTTTTTATGATTATATGCATCATAAACACATTCTCCTCATTAAGATAAACGATATTGATGCTTTGGTTTTGTAAGAACAACTTTTTCTTTCCATTATTTTTAGTAGAATCAAAGTTTGGCTGCCAAAAGTAATGAGCATGGATATTCGTAATTATATCCATAATTTTTCTTGATTGGGCATCATAAGCACATTCTCCTCATTGGGATTCATGATATTGATGCTTTGGTTTAATAAGAAAAGTTTTTCTTTCCACCATTTTCCTTAAAATTATAGTTTGTTTGCCAGAAAAGACAAGTATGGATTCTCATAATTATATATATTCGTCTCATGATTAGGCATCATAAAACATATTCTTCTCATTGGGATACACGATATTTATGCTTTAGTTTTGCAAGGAAAGCTTTACTTTCCCCCATTTTTCGTAGAATCAAACTTCGTCCACCAAAAAAGGTGAACATGGATTCTCATAATTATATCCATTCTTTTAATGATTGGGCATCATAAACACATTCTCGTTATTGGGATACATAATATTGGTGGTTTGGTTTCACAAGAAAAGTTTTTCCTTCCTCCATTTTTTGTAGAATCAAAATTCGTCTGCCAAAATAGATGAACATGAATTTTCATAATTTCATCCGTTATATTCTTGATTGGGCATCATAAACACATTCTTCTCAATGGGATACTTGATATTGATGCTTTGGTTTAACAAGAAAAACTTTTCTTTCCATAATTTTCCTTAGAATCATAGTTTGTCCGCCAAAAGAGATGAACATGGATCCTCGTAATTATCCATTCTTTTTATAATTGGGCATCATAAACGCATTCGTCTCATTGGGATAAATGATATATGCAAGATTGAATATACGTTATAAAATAAAATAAAAGTTATCCCCTATTACTTTCGATGGGTGACATAAAGTTGTAATAGTTTTAATTACTAACATGTTGTATTTGTATTATTTTATGGTATATTCATATTCAAGGTATTAAATATATATAAATTTTGACATATCATGATCCTAACATAAGAAAAAAAATTAAAGCACACAAAATGATATAAAAAATAATATAAACATGATACAAATAGATAAATAACATATCAAAATCTACATAAAATGAATTATTAAATGTAACGAGTACGAATACAACAATATGTGACCCAAAATTGGTTGTTAATTGGATAGTGTTAATTACACTTGATAGTTTCAAATGCAACATGATTATAAAATAAAAATAAAATATGAGAAAATAATTAAAAACTACACAACAAAAAAATAAGATATAAATACATGAAAATATTAAAATCTAAATAAAATAAATTATTAATATTTTAAAATTTATATAAATATATAATAGAAACAATGCAAATATAAACCGAATACACTTAATAAAAAACACAATAAAAATAGAAAAACAAATAAAAAAGTAAAAAATTCTTGAATGAAGTGAGAGACAAAATATAAGGTGCCTCAATTTCATTTTAATAACAAAAGTACCCTAATTGAAAAGCAATTGGGATTACTTTAATTTATTTTATAGATTATTGGCTTATCCAAAATAATTTGTTTGAGAAAATAATGTTAACAATATTATTTTCTAATTTGATTGCAGGTATCAATCAAAATTTTATGATTATGCAAACATTTAAGTTATTAGATAAATTGTGAATAATTTAGTCGGCATTGAATAGCTAATTTAAAATAACCAAGCATTTTATATGGATTTAAAAATATATATTTATTATGTCAATAGTTGAGCATGAGATCGTACGTGGGAATATGTGAGTCCTTTCATAATTTTGCATGCATCCTTCTCGCATTTAATATGTTTTAGAATTGTCATTTAATGGGTTGTTATTTCTTGCTCGCATCGCATCGAAGGTTAGAGTATTTGCGTTCATGATAAGCTATTTTAAAATGTATACTTAAAATTGTTTTGGTTAATTGAAAAATAAATAAATCAATGTCTCGAGTTATGGTAATTTTTTTAGCTCTCTGCCGGGCTACTGGGAAGATTCTTAGTAGTTATCATTAATGTGAAATATTCTTTCAAGGAATAAATGGTTTTTTAAGATAAAAAAACATATATGTTTTGCTGGGTTGCCAGAGAATATAGGATATTTGAAATAATATGAATTCCGGGTCATTCATAAATAATGTCACTATTTTAGTTTTTCAAAGAATTATTTTTAAATAACAAAATAGAAACTAACAAACCTCGAGACTAAAGAATCACATGGTTACTAGGCATTGTAAGGGTGCTATAACCTTTTACATATGTAATCAGCTTTCAAACCCTTATTATTTTTTTAATTTTACTTGCAAATTTAAAAATTATATTTTTAAAAAATTTTAATTAATTTTAAAAACTTTTTATAAAAGATAATTTTTATTGGTAACTAATTACATCTATCCGAAATAGAATATGGTAGCAACTCT
Organism: Adansonia grandidieri; assembly: GCA_038382065.1. Lineage (NCBI taxonomy): Eukaryota > Viridiplantae > Streptophyta > Magnoliopsida > Malvales > Malvaceae > Adansonia > Adansonia grandidieri. The sequence goes on along the minus strand of JBBYHK010000016.1, from coordinate 3,008,171 downwards.
TTTTCACGTTAATTTCTGGATGGCAATAGTTTTCACTCAAGCCATTACTTACACGACTCACATAGATACATGCAACTTTTACGAAGAGAACAACAAATTTTAACTAGCGGACCGAGAGGTCCATAGTAGCAATAATAATGTGGTATGAAATGGTACCATTTCCAAGAAAGATGATTCCCCAGCTTCAACCATAGAAAAATAATTTGGTGGCAAATGGATTGTGATAAAGGGCCATAGGAAGGACTCCCTTGCTGATTGTAGAAAAGGATTGCCTAATCCTTGTGGGTCCTCTCACTTGGAGTAGCTCAACAATAGTTTTAAGAACAGAACAACACCATAGGTTATTATTATTATTATTAGGTCCAAGTCTAAAAGCAAAATAGAAGAATACCAAAGCAAAAGACAAACAGCACGGACATGCGACTATTCAGTCTGTAATCTAATCTGTTCTTATTTATTTATTTGTTATTAACAAATCCCACGCACTCTGTCGTTGAAGGGTTAAGCTGTCCCTTTATTCCCTCTTACCTGTCGTCACAAAAGTTCCATTTTTCTATTACTCTCTCGGTCTCAGTCTCCGCTTCTTTAATCTTTGTATCTCCCCCTTTCTATCTTAATTTCTTTGGAAAAACAACACATTTCATTCCCTTTAATTATCTGCTGCTGCATCACCAAACCAAAATCTATGGGGTTGAGAGCAAGAAGGAAACAGAGTTGGTACACGCAAACACTAACACCATTGATGGAAGGGCCAGACCCTGAAATGCAAGAAGAAGGAACCAAGAAGGAGAGTTCTTGGGAAGTAATCCGAGAATGGTTTCGAGCACAAAAGGGATTGTCAGCAACTAATTTTTCAATGTCTAATTTATATGGAAACATTCCTTCCAAGAGACAAGATTTAAGACTTCTGCTTGGAGTCTTGGGTTGCCCTCTCGCCCCTATTCCTCTTGTTAATCACCCGATTCATCACATTCGGATCAAAGATATTCCTATTGTAAGTATTAATCTTTCCATGTTCTATAGGATCTTTTTTTGATCATCATCAAACATAAAATAAAAATATATATATTACTATTGTGCTTAATTATACATATAAATAGGAAACTTCGACGGCACATTACATTATACAACAATATTTGGCGGCATCGGGATGTTTGAAACAGCAGCAGAAATGTGCGAAAAACATGTATGCAACAGGGAGTGTGAAGATGATCTGTTGTGAGACGGAGATATCGTCGGGGTCAGGGAAGAATGTCAAAAGTTTAGGAGGAGCGAGAAGCGGTGAAATGAGTGGTTGCTTTGTCGTTTGGCAAATGATGCCTGGTATGTGGTCTCTTGAGTTGGTCGTTGGAGGCAACAAGGTCATTGCCGGTAGCGATGGCAAAACTGTGTGGCGACACACCTCTTGGCTTGGCACCCATGCTGCCAGGGGACCTCAACGTCCTCTGCGCCGCATTATCCAGGTACTTCCTTAATCTTTCGCAATATTGTTTCTTTCTAACTACAAAATTAAATTAAATTAAAATTTAATTCTTGATGATATATAATTATTCATTCATAATTAATTCTTTAAATAGATTTAGTGATAATATAATTAATAATTATGTTTTTTTTTTTAGATTTGAATAATAAAAAAAAATCCCACCTTTGCTCAATCGACTAAATCAAATGATAATGATGAAGATAAAGATAAAGATGGAAAGTACAATTAATTCATAACTATTTACCAACAAAATTAAGACAAAAACGTGCCGTAACAATTTTATTAAATTTAATTAATCATATATACATCTTGTGTATGTTTTATATTACTTTATAAGTAAAAATATAATATAAATGATCAAATATATTAAAAATCTAAATACAAATATAATTTGTGTATTAAATGCGTATTTAACATTGAGATTACATGTTTAACATAATATTTTTATCTTTATTAAATATATAATGTTCTTGTATCCAATAAACAATTAACATATCTAATTTTGATGGTTTCCATAATTAATCATGCAATATTACTAAAATAAAATGTAGTACTAATTGAGTTTGGAGGCAATGAAAAGAAAAGCATGAAACTTTAGTAAAGTTAAAGCTGTAATTAGTATGAACGTTTTGCAAAGCGCAGCTTTAAATTCAAAATTTGTTTACTAAACAAAGACAAAGATGGGAAAAGAACAAGATGATAATTGATATGAATCCCAAGGAAATGGAATATAACTGACAATGATGGAGAAACTGTCTCATGCTTTGGCAGACACATTTTCCTTTCTTTTTCTTTTTCTCGAAAAGAAGCACAAACAATCTGAATCAGGGGTTATCTTATCTGCTACTTGACATCATCTATGATCAGTCACGTACGTCCAACGCAATAATACCATCCACTTCTTGGGATTGCCACTTACCCTTTTACTTTTACTTTTTCATTTTGCTTTTGCTTTTTCTTTTTCCCCTTAATACCTCCCCTGCTTGAGCAATTTTAAAAATGGTATGTTCATGTACTAAAATTTTTTAATTATTTTTTAAAATAAAATTTAAAAAAAATTATTTATATAATTTTAATTATATTATATAAATATATAATTTTTATAATTAATTAATAAAATATTATATTTATTAATAATTATTATTATACTCATTACTATTAATTTTTATGCTCAAAACTTATTATTATTATTATTATTATTATTATTATTATTATGCTCGTTAAAGATTATCCTTTAATATGCTCATTAGTATTGAACATAAGAGAATAAATAAGCGAGTTAGTTAGGTGGGGTGGTAATTTATTGAAGTGACCCGGATGGACTTGATCAACTAAAGAGTGTATTGGGATTGGGGTGCTTTTTTTTTTTGTTTTTATGGGGTTTTCATTCCCTCCCATTTTCATTTCATTTCATTTCTTTTATTTATTTATTTTCCGCTTATTCCCAAACCATTCGCTTTTACTTTGATTTTTTTAATTAATTTTCCTTTTCCGTTGTCCTATTTTTGGGAATATTAACGATACTTACAAACTTCAAACATGAAGTAACTCTGACTTCATATTATCAAGGTTCATCATGCTCTCCTATACCCTTGATAGTCCTAGGCCAATCATGTATTTGGTTTTTTTATCTAAAAAATAAATAGATATAAACTTTTCATAAATGCTATCCACAGAACGAATTAAGTTTTTACAATTATGCCCTCCTAGTTAAGGAGGGAAGTAGGAGTTCGTTTGGATTTAATTTCTTAGGACAAAGTAGACCTTTTCCTTGTAGTAAGTATATGTGAATTCAGTCTTCTTGAGTTAAATCTTTAATAATTTCAAATATTTAAAGTACATAATTTATTTTCAGTGTAAAGTTTCATAATTAAAAGAATAAGAAACATACAATAAGGGATTAATTACTAAGATTCACATTGGCTTCAGGTTTGCCATATGGTTTTATTTTTAAAATTTTTAAATATATTTCAGTATGTGTCATTCTGCAATTGATTGATGGTGATTTTTTATCATCTAATTGCATAAGGAAGTGATTTGTTTGTGATGAATATCAGGGCCTAGATCCAAAGACGACAGCCAGCTTATTTGCAAAAGCTCAATGCTTGGGCGAGAAACGAATAGGCGACGAGGAATGCTTCGTACTAAAAGTAAGTGCCGACCGTGCTGCGGTGATGGAACGAAACGAAGGGGCAGCAGAGGTGATGAGGCATGTATTGTACGGCTATTTTTCCCAAAAGAGTGGGCTACTCATATACTTGGAGGACTCCCACCTGACAAGGGTTCAAACACTGCAACAAGAAGAGAATGACTCCTGTGCCTGTGCCTGTGCCTACTGGGAAACAACCATTGGAAGCAGCATTGGAGACTATAGAGATGTGGATGGCGTGTTGATTGCCCACCAAGGAAGATCAATCGCCACTGTTTTTCGATTTGGGGAGCTATCCATGCAGCACACCAGGAGCCGAATGGAAGAAATTTGGAGCATTGATGATGTTGTTTTCAATGTTCAGGGACTCTCCATAGACTCTTTCATTCCTCCAGCTGATATCTTTGATAATAATTAATTAATCTTCATTCTTCCCCTTCACTATATCAACTAACACCATCAACGTATCAACGTACACATATATATACATATATGCTTTATTTTAATTTGTTCTAATTTGAACAAATTAAAATATATAATATAAGTGGGTAGGGTTGATCGATGATCCCATGTATCGTTATGTTAATTTTAGCTCTAGTTTGTACTTCATCTTCCAAGCTCATATAATTATCAACAAAGTCAATGCGGTTGGAGTGGATGGATGGAATAAGTAAATTTTTTTTGTTTCAATTTTCAGTTTCCTTTTCTTTCCGTTTCAAATGTAATAATATTTCGAAATAATGTCTCCAATAATTCCTAAAGTTTATCAAATCTGAGATCTCTATACTTTAAAAATGTCTATTTAAATATTTAAAATTTTATTTTATTTATTAAAATAGTACCTATAGGAGAAATTATTGCATGGACCCTTCCTACCACTTAAGATATAAGCCCCAACGAATTAAATTTATTCACATCATAATTTTTTCAAGTCATTCATACACGCAAGCATGAATCTCCCAAACATTATTCTTTTTCAAGTCATTCATATATACAAGCATGAATCTCCCATTCATTATTTTTCCTCTCAAGATACCTAATGAAAAAAATTAAAAAAGTTAAGGCAGGCTGTTGCCGCTATCAAAAGAAAAAAATTGAAAAAGTTACGACACCAACCTAGGACAATTTCTCCAATGTTAGCTATAGGTACGAGAAATTATTGCATGGACCCTTCTCACCACCTAAGATATAAGCCCCAGCCGATTAAATTTATTCACATCATAAATTTTTCCAAGTCATTCACACGTGTAAACCTCCAAGTCATCTAATTGTTTTCTCTTCAGAAAAATTGAAAAAGCTAGGGCAGACTACTGCCATCAAAGGAAAACAAAATTTTGAAAAAGATGCTGAATCAAACTTGCAAAATCCAAACTATAAACAACAACATACAAATGAAGAACAATCAATCTTGGGATTTGTTATTATTTGCTAATGAACAGCAACTTGCAAATGAACTTCTTTAATAATTTTTACCTTTTTATTATTTGCCCTGGGCTAATAACAACTTTCAGAATGCTTTGACATTGAACTCTAAACATTTTCCCATGTATTCTCTTGCCAATATTAATCTTGACTTTTTTAGTGCTCTTGGGGTTCAACAATCAGGAAACTAGACTGCAAATGAATAGATTGAAAGAATGTATAATGATTCGTGTCAAACATTTATTCAATAGTTAGCAAAAGACAGAAGAAAATAGTTAGATTGCAGTCCTCTAGAAGATGAAAAGTTCAAATAAATGGCAGTAGCTTCCCACCTTTTTTTTTTCTCTCTTTTCATTAGTGTGGGTTGGTGTCATAACTTTTTCAATAGTTATCTTGAGAGGAAAAAATAATGAATGGGAGATTCATGCTTGTGTATATGAATGACTTGAAAAAGAATAATGTCTGGGAGATTCATGCTTGCCTGTATGAATGACTTGGAAAAATTATGATGTGAATAAATTTAATTGGTTGGGGCTTATCTCTTAGGTAATGGGAAGGGTCCATGCAATAATTTCCCCATAATTTCTCTTAACTTGGTTAAAATTTTAAATGTGTGGCTTCCATCCGTCCAATCTCAACATGACGTGGAATATTAAATCCACGTCATATTATAATGTCATCAGCTCTCTTACCACGTTTGCAACATTAAAAAAAAAAACAAAAATTATCAACCCATTCTTAATAAAAAAAAAAAAAAAAAGATAAGAAAAAAGTAGAAAGTTCCCAAATTGAAACAACCTGAAAACTATGCGAAGATTACCCTAGATCAATTCAAATACTGAAGTAAACCGATTGGGTTTTTGTTATCATGAAAGTAGATTAGGTTTTTTCTTATCAGAGGCAGCAAATTGGGTTTGTTATTATCGTCGGTCGTTGGCGAATTTGGTGGGAATCGGCAATGACTAAACTTGGTTTGGCAAAGTGAAATTCGTGGAATCTTCGTGAACACATATGGTTGTTTGAAATTTTTGATTTTTGTGAAATGTTGTTTTTGGTTTTTTGAGAGTTTATAAAGTACTATAGATTTTTGTAATTTCGATAGATTAGTTTATTTGAAATTTTATTGTTCTTGCTTAATTTGTGTGCATTTTGAATGTGGTATTTTATAAATTTTGTATTATACATTGTTGGCTTCAGGGAATGGAACTAAAATGCTGCCGTTACGGTCGAACTTCCCAACATCTACATCATCATTGTGATTCTAAATCATACAGTTAAAAATTAGGCCGCAATGAGCCGTTTCTCTTCAAATTTGCCGCTTTTCTTCAGATTGTTTGATCAATTTTCTTATAAAAATATAATTTTCATGTAACGAGAAAAATCTAATTGAAGGAAAGTTATTTCTTGCTAAAAAGATGAAAACTAGTATGCTATACATGCTCGTAAAAAATGCAAAGGCTATCAACTCTGCATCCAGTAGATAACCAAATCATCAAATTTTTTTCATGTAAATTGTAGCCTTTAGGTTGAATATTATATATAGAACAATCTATAAACTTTTATTAGTTTTCAAAGTAATTTTTTAAGCACTTAGAAAAATACAATAATTTAAAAACTAGATGATAGACTTAGACTGGGTTACTAAGTTTTATTTTTCACTTAAACTCTTTAGTAGGTATGATTATAGCAATTTGAGCCTAACTATAGTTTTGGGTTTGTTATTGTATTTTTTATTTTATATTTATTGATAATCCCCCTATAGTTTATATATAATAAGATTTATTGGCTTCTTAATTCATGAGTTATAAATTAAAACGCATGCTGCAATTATATTTTTAGTCCAAATAAATTGAATGAAACCAAATTGGTTATATTATGACTTAACTAAAATTCAAATTATTTCACTACAAATACTATTATATGATAATACTATGTTAAAATTTATGAGTAAATTGTTTTAGAAATATATGTGCAAATTTTTTTAAAAAAATTAACATTTGTAACCCCCACGGCACGTTACATAATGTTTGTGACATCCACATCTACAACACTGCAACAACATCTACAACAAAATCCGTGACTGCAATTTGGAACCATGCTTTAGGGTTGCTTTTCGATATGAGCATGGTGTTATTTTGTTGCTTTTGTAGTCAATATTGTTGTAACATATCCTCTAGGCCTTAGCGGCTGGAAATAGGTACAATTTAAAACTAATCCTTGGTGGGAATTTTAGGCATGACAGGGTGAGAAATAGGTGTTTCTAGAATTTTGATTGGGGAAGGTCATCGGATGAATCACTCATCTAACTAATTTTTAATGACCACTGCGAAGTGGCTAAAACTTAGAGTCGCTGCCAACCATTTGGGCTAGGTATAATCAAATAACCATTAAAACTAGAGGTGGCAATTGCGTAAGTTCGGGTAGGTTCGGGATAGATCATTTCGGGTTTGGGTTCTTTTAGGTTTGGGCCAATTCAGGTTCAGGCTAATTCAGGTTCGGGTCTATTTGGCTTTGGGCCAATTTGGGTTCGGGTCTATTAGGGTTCGGGCCTATTCGGGTTCGGGTTTAGGTGCAGGTTAGGTTCAGGTTTAAGTATATTTTATATCATTTTTTATTTTATGTTAAATGTAATCACATTTACATAAATTTAAATTCTAAGTCTAGGCCTGAATTTGGCCCGATCCAGCCGAAAAAATCTTAGTTCGATTCTATAGGCCTAGCCACGGCCCGAAAAAATTTTAAATTCTAAGCTCAAGATCAAATTTGGCATGGCTAACCAATTTAAGTATAAATCATTGTTCATAATATTAAAAAGTTATTTTTATATTAATATTTATATATTTTATAATTAGATTTAAATAAAATATATTATTTTATTTAAAAAATAACTGTTTCAGGTCGAGCGTATTTGAAACTTAAAATCTAATATATGGGTTTGATCGTGACGGGCTTATTGTGTTGGGCAGACTGTCTGGCCTATGGGCAAGTTTAGTTACTAGTCTAACATGTAATTTAATATAAATTAAAATTTTAATATTTAATTAAATTATATAGGGTATTAATATTTAATATTTAATTCATTTTTTATATAGTATTATCTGTTATGGCTTTCATATTTTTAATTTATCTTATTACTTTATTATACTATTATCAGATTTTAATTACCATTACAAACAATAATAATAATAATAATTATTATTATTATAATAAAATAAGAATAATATTCAAAGAAGTATTTAAAATTTCACTACTAACATCTACAAACTCTCAATATTTAATAAGTTTAACAAATAAAATTAAAAAAATGTGATAAATGGATAATATACTTTATTGATAATGATTTCCAAGCTCATGATATAATTTACTTTTTGATAAATTAATATTTTATCATATACAGACATGTTCAAGGGTCGGGCTACCCACCCAGCTCAATTGGACCTGGGCTCAGGTTCTCATATTTTTATATCATACTAGCTCGACCTAGCTCAGAACCGTGATTTTAAATTAATATATTTTATTTAAATTTAATTATAAAAATATATAATATTAACAAAAAATTTTCTTTAATGTGATAAACAGTAATTCTGGCTTTAATAGGCAGGTCTGGGCACGTTAAATAAGGGTCTACGATTGGGATTTTAAAAATATTTAGGTCACGGCTTGGCCCAATCCATGAGCAAGTTTAATCATATTTAAAATATAAATTAAGTTTTTAATATTTAATTAAATTATTAAAAGAATATTAAAATAAAATTTATAATTAAAGTTTTTGATTTATTAAAAATTATTTAATTATAATTTTTTATATTTATTTTTAGTATTAAATTCAAGTTTGGGTTTGGGTCGAGCTCGGGTTCGGGTTCAGGTCATTTTAAGTTCTGGTTATTTCTAGTTCGGATCATTTCGAGCTCGGGCCATTTCAGGTTCAGGCTTTCTCAGGTTTGGGCCATTGACTTTTTAGTCAAATCGAGTTCGATTCGAGTTCGAGCTTGGGTTTTTTTAGGCGAGTTTTCGAGTTTGGGTTCATTTTGTCACCTCTAATTAAAACCAATTCCTTAGAGTTTTGAAACTCAAGGATTAATTTTATAGTCTATGTATACTAGAGTTCAAAAAGTGGGATCGAGTGTTGGCTACATGTGAGGAAGGATTAGCACCCCTGACTACCATTCAACCATAGATTATCTCAGTTTCAAATATCGTTATTTTTACATTTTTGAAAATAGTAAATTTGATTTTTTGTAATAATTTTTTTATAAAACAATTTTTGTTTTTTTATTTTAAAAGGATATTTCTATGTCCAGTATGGAAATAAATAATTGGCTTGATAATTTTTTTGAAATTTAATTTTAAAACATGAATGCAAAAATTGTCACCAACAAAGGAAGCATGTTAGTAAGGCATTGATAAATAAAATAAATATTACATAAAAATAAAGCAAGCGAAACATGGAAAGGAGGGTCAATTCGTAGTTATCATCAATTATGTAGAAATAACTAAATCAACAATTTTGAGATGCACTTAGACTCGTAGGTGAATTAAAGCATGAAAACTAAAGTTTGGTTGAAAAGTTTAGGAAAATTTGGGAGAGCGAAAATCATGATTTTTGGTGAAAATTTTGAAAAAACAAGATTGAAAAATCCATATGTATGAAAAATCTAGCAAATTTTTGGAAAATGAAATATTTTTGGGTAGTTTAACTAAAAAAAGTTGATTTTTTTATTTAAAACTGAAAAATTGATAAAAGGATTAAATAGATTTTTTTTAAGATAACTAGGCCTTGATCTGAGCCTTTTGAGACCCATACGTGACTTGAAAATTTATTGGGTACTATTTAGATTTGTTTCGAGGAATCTGAATGCCTCGAAAGGTGATCCAGGATAATTATTTGAACTTTATTAAGGCTAAAAAAAGGACAACTTCACATTGTCTGACTTCCCAAATTTATTTCAGGCTCATTTGATAGTTTTAAGGGGCAAACAAGATATCGTTGGAATTACTCTATGAGTATTAATATAAAAATATTTGAAAATGCCCAAAAAATTTTGTTCTAGGAGAAAATAATTTTAAATCTAAATTAGTTCAACATTGGTAGCAAGTGTAAGGAAATGGGTGCAGCAAAATTTGAAAATCACCCCGGATTCATTCGGACTCAAAAAGTAGCAAATGATAGCTTTTTGGAATTTCATGTACATTTTGAGAAAAATATTTAAAAAATCCATAAAGGTAATTTTGGGGGTTAAAATAGCCCATAATGAAGTTTGATTGCAAGCATGTTTAGAAAATCATAGCTTTGTCATCCGAACTCATCTAGAGGCAAATAATATATTGTTAGAAAGGTAGTTTGACATCTTTCAATGAAAAAATATTATAAAAATTCAAAAAAAAAATTTAAGGCTCAAAAATAATTTTTCAAGTATGGGTAATTTTGCTACCATTGCTGAAATAAGGCGGTTTCCTTCTCTCTCTTTTTTTTTTTTTTCTCTTTGACTTTCCTAGACATGGATTGGGCTACAGACATGCAAATGTCTATCAATGAGGGGTCCATGGTAGTGGAATCATGGATCCATTCAAAGTCTTAAGGAAGGTGGGCAAGTGAATGATCTGTTATCCATGCCAAATGAATAACAACTTTAAGGCTCAATATAAGAGATTTTGTCAAACACTTCATAAAATAAAAAATTTTAATGGCCGAAAAATAGTTTTATTTAGCCTCATTAGGCCATGAATCCAAATATGATAGCTTGATCTTTCTCTAAAATTAAAACATTAATATATTAGAAATAATAAACCAACATTAATCCCATTATATGGGATGAATATTAGTCTAGCTTGGGGAGTATTTTTGAAAACAACAAAGCATTCATCAATGAAGCATCAAGACAACATTCTTGCGAGCACTTAATAAACCAAAAAAGCTCTCCATCCATGTATGGCTCATCTAGAGAAGATGTTGGATGAAATATGATGGAGATCAACTTGCACAAACACCTATTTTCAACCATTCTTATGATCCTTTGCAAGGAATTGGAGGTCCAATGACTAGGGCGAACACTAAATGTATGGAGCAAGCTTTGCAAGGACTAATCATGGAAATGCAAGCAAAGGAGGCTGTTCAAAATGAATCAAATGCATTGCC
>JBBYHK010000016.1:2980127-2996015 GCA_038382065.1 Adansonia grandidieri | reverse complement strand
ATACCATATTATTTTGTAATGTGGTTGGTCTTTTCCTTCAGTCCTCTAGTATCTAATTTATCTATATATACATTATTTAGATTTACTATACTAATTATTAATTGCATCCTTAATGTCATTAATTGAGTCATCAGACCATTTTCATCAATCTTATATTAATTTCATTAAATTTGACATGCAGCTTCATGCTTGCCTTTTCACACAGTTAATCTTATATTATGTGTTTTAGTTTGATTAAATTTGATATTTTAATGATTTAGGTTTATCTTTTGCTTTTTGAAACAAAATGGTAAGCTTCTTGATGTACGTCCTTATGTGTCCTTAATACAAGTTCATATTTTTTTTTCTAGATTTGTCTAACATTCTTACTTATCAGTATAAATTTAGAGGTCACAAGCGTGATGGAATTTCACAAAAAAGACAGGCTCCTTCACCTTCACCTTCCCCGTCCTTATCCCTTTCTCCTTCATCTAACCCTCAACAACGCACATGGGTGGATGACTTGAACACATGCACCCTTTCTCTAACCCTGAACAATGTATTGGGGGACAACTTGGACACATGAGATCTAAATCTACCTCAATTCCATCTCCTTCAGTTCCACCTCATTTAGTTCAACACTCAAATGATGAGGGAGACATATATGCCTATATAGAGATACATAAGTGCTTCATTTTTTAATTATATGTAATATAATTCTTTTAACTATCCTAAAAACCATTTTTTGTTTCTAACATCTTGCAGATTCATGGATGCTATGTATGTTATGAGGTAACTTAATAAAATAGTCGATAAGCATTAGGAAGGTAGTGGATTAGTTACACTAGTAAGGATTTATGGTCGAATGAGTTTAAGGTAAGTTTTGTCCTTCTATTTTCTCACAACCTAAGTCTAGTATAAACAAAGTTAGTTGTTTTTCTATTATTGTAGTGAAAGTTCAGGTGAGATGAAATAGAAGAGAATGAAGTAATAAAAATTTTTAAGAAGAAAGCAGTTGATCACATATGAAATATTTTGAATAAAGCAAAAGAAAAAGTCAAGAAAAGCCAGATTTTATTGTAGATGAGAATTTGTGAAATTGAAAAGAACAAGAAAATGAGTGAACAGAATAAAAAGAATTGAGCTTCTAATTCTGGTCAAGTGTCTGCCATATATGCTAAGGGCTCTATCAACATTGTTCGGCATAGAAAAAGAATGGTAAGTATGTGTTAAACAAATTATAAGTTAATTTAATTCAATTATTGATTCATGTTTATATTTTGTAGGCAGCTATAGGCAGCTGAATTGGGGACTGACTTACATATATGGTTGCATTTGAATGCATATTTTGTTTTTGGAATTAACCATGCAAGTGCACGTATTGCAACAAGTAATATAGTGATAAAGTATTGTCTCGATCCCACGAGGAATTGATGCTAAATTTATTAAGTACTAAAATTAAAAATAATTTAATCTTATTCAAAAAAATGATTAAAAATTATAATTTAAAACTAAATATAATAATAATAAAAAATAAATAAATAAAAGCTTAGAATTATAATTTCCCTTAACACTTCATTTAAATAAAACCTTACGCTCTTAACTTAGCTAATGATAATGAGTTGTTAACCTACAGTTCTAATTTATTTATAAATATCTTCCGATGGTCTTATAAAAATATATTTTTTAACCAATTTACTATATTCCTATGCAAATTGAATTAAAAGAAACTCATTAAGCTTATACTCTAATTTGGTTACATATAGCATGCTTGTATATTCCTATCTAACATGTAAATCAATTAATCCTAATAAATGAATATGAAACATATGCCATTCAATCCAGGTTTAAATATAAAATTTCTCTTTCCAAGTTCATTCAGGTTACCAAATTAATCTAATTGGTGATCAGGCAATTAAAAGCATTAAAATCAAGATTGAACAAACAACTCAAATATCATTAAATTAAGAAAAAAATAAAATAATCCAAATTATATGTTGAGTTTCATTGTAACCAAAGAGTTTCACCATCATAAATAATACAAGAAAGATAAAAATAGTTTAAAAAAAAAAAACTAAGATTGATCGGATCTTTGATCTTAAAATTTCTCCAAAATCTCTCTAGCTTCTTGATTATTATGGTGACTACGCTCTTCATTCAAAAACTAGAGAAAAATAAAACTATAGAATATCTAGGATTTCTCTAAGTCTAATCATAAGATTTCTATTTATAGGCAAAACCCTGAAGGTAAAAACTTGGTCTCCAAGTAGCTATGACATATTGTTTTTGAAAATTGCTGGACTTAATCACTTTGCTTGATTAAGTTTACTTTAGTTCTTAATTAAGTTGTTACACTTTTGGAAACTCCTTTGGATTTTGACCTATAAAAATATGAAAAGTATTTAATTAATTAAATAATTAAAATATAAGGAAAGTAAATAATACTAAATTAACAACTATTAAAAATAAATAAAATTTAAATAAAATAATACTATCATAAATAAAATTTAAATAAAAATTTATATGACTTAACTAATTTAATATGAATAGCTAATTTAATATGAATAATGAGACTAAACAACTCCATTTTATAGAGTTATCATAACCCCGCATTTAACATTGCTAGTCCTCGAGCAAACAAAACAAAAGAAAAAAATAAAATTAAACGAATGAAACTAAATAAAATGAAACACGAATTGAGATGAATGTACTTAAATGATAATTGCCTTAATTTTCTCAAAAGTTATCTCAATATCTTATCTCAAGATAGATATAAACATAATTCAAATTCATGCTCTGACTCAATCATAAATCTTAATGCTTCAGATGGATTTTTGGTTTTTGTGTGTATAATCTCTTTACAAATCATTGCATACAAACTGAATAAATTTATGCCAATGCAAACTACAAATTGATACTAGATTCTCATGTGTTTGCTTGTTATCTCTCTCTCTCTCTCTTTCTCTCTCTCTCTCTCTCTCTCTCTCTCTCTCTCTCTCCACTAATGTAGACCAAACACTTTATCAGAGATCATGTAGGACTTTATTAAGCTTGTAATGAAAGGTTAAGGTCAAGGTAGGATAAATGATATATTTCGGTTTAATTCACCTATAGACACTTTTCATTATTCCAAATCTTTTGAAAAGCCATTCATAACAAGTTTGAAGCACATACCTCTTTTCTTCTCATGATATTTTCTTTTTCATGCCATTTTATTCATTTACACATTTTTGTGTGTTTTTTTTCTTTTTTCTTAAATTTTTTTTCTTTTTTTCTTTTTTCTTCCTTTTCTTTTAATTTATTCTTTCATGCTTCACCCATACAACACAATTTAAACATGGGATAATATTTTCTAAAATAATTTCATGCTTATGCCTAGGTAGTGAAGGTTAATCATGGTTTTCTTGTTAGGCTAGGATAAATATATATGGCAATCAAAAAGAAAGATATATATATATATATATATATATAAGACTTAAACAGGGTAACTAAAGATAAATACATAAAAGCAGGCTTAGAAAGGCTCAAACGATCCAAAAATGTCCTAAATTATCTCTTCAACTTGGTGTTGCCTAAAAAATTTGCCTCAAAAGAGAATCAAACAAATTCTAGGCTTCTACATATAATTGCAATTTACATCAACATAAACTGTCTTTAAATATGCAATATAAATAAACGCAAGAGATTAAGTACTCAAAATTTTTGAAAATAACTTTCTAACAATTAGAAAAAATAAAAGAATCTAATCACAAAATTAAATTATACTTATATTTTCCCAAGAATCAAAATAAATCAATAACTAAATTCTTATCATTGGATAAGGATCTCATCATATTAAGCATAAAAATTTCAATCATACTACGCTCTTAAAAAATTATGCAAAAGCAAAAAAAAAAAAAAATTATGCAAGAATCAACTAAAATGGACTAATTCAATTCTAATAAAATAATAACCTCACGCCCAAACCTAAAACAAATATTATCCTCAATGTTTATAAATAAAAGAGAAAGAATAAAAAACTTCCCTTTTAATGAAAGAACCTCGAGAAAATCTCTAATTATCCTCTTCGATCTCATCTTGTTTGCCAAAATTGGTGGAAGACCATAAAAGAAAATCAAATAAAATAATCTTCTTAGAAATAATCCTAAAAAATAATAATACAAAAGAACTTTTTTTTTTCAATTTTTAAGGTAAAAATAAATTAGAAAATTAAAATTTAAAATTTAAAAATCGTCATGTTGCATTAGCTATTGGGTAAAATAGGGATTTAAAAATACAAAAAAAATGAAAAGAGGGTAAGGGGGTGGCTAAAGCTACAACACTAAGATCTCGGTGCTGTAGCGTCGACCTTTGAAATATCAAGGCTGAAATTTTTTAATCGTGGCATTGCAGCACCACTATTGTGGCACTATAGCACTAGGCTACAACGCACCCTAGCACTAAATTCTGGCACTACAACGCCAGTTTTTTTTGAACACTTCCAAAAAGAATTTAAAAATTAACTCTAAAAAAACTAAATAAAGTTCTAAAATTAAGGAAAGAAAAGTTTAAGAAGCTTGGGTTGCCTCCCAAGAAGTGCTTAATTTATAGTCATCAGTTAGACTATCTTTAATGTTATTTTCAGTAGGCTAAACTGCTGTAAGACCTTTGATAAGCAAACTTGCCTCCCCAAAGATGTTTGAAATGTTGCCTTTTTACCTTGAACTTCCTAGGCCATTTTATGTAAGCAATTGACTATCCTAATGCTCTTTTATATTTTCTTAAATGTGTAGGCTGGGGTTTACACTCCAATGAGGGTGGTCTTTGAATAAGAGGATTTAAAGAAAATGTTACATTAGCTGAAAATCCCAATAGTTCAAATAGAGGAATGAAATTAATGGAATGTGGTTGTGCCTCTAATAATTTTGAATACCTAATAAAGTCAATTTTATGCCATTTAAAAGTTGAAATCAAAGATGCCTCGAATGGATTGATGGAGTAATCCTCTATGAAAACTTCGTTAGATGTACTTTCTATCTAATTGACTGCACAATAGTGATCAGATTTGTCAAGAAAGGTTAATGGTGGGTCAGACTGTATTTTTTTTCTTGAACCTCTGCATCATTTTTATCAACCAAAATTTCTTCTTCGAGCTCGATTAGTAATTCTAGTTGCCTATCATCCTCTTCTATCTCTTAACCATTTATAAGGTTTATCTCAGTGCCACAAGGTAAAGTTTCTTGAAGGCAATTGTAGATGAAATCAACAAGTTGGCCACTCGTGTCTCAAGATTTCTCAAAGATGCTACTGGAGTTTGAATGATAGCATCTCGGCTTTCAGTTTTTGCAATATATTGCATAAGCATGTCTTTTAGGATATGAACTTGGGCTTGCAGTGACAAACCTTGATGAAAGGTTGGATTGACAAAATATAAAGATTATTGAGTGTTGCACCAAGCAAATTTTGGATGGTCGTGCTAATTTGAATGATAGTTGTTGGAATAAAAATAATCTTGTTGCATATAGGTGCAACATAAATTAGGCAATGATCACTAGTATGTCTTCCTGCACATAATTTGTATGTTACGAACAAGCTTTGGATAGCATGTGCATTTAAATTGTCAAGCTCTCTAGAAATTGTAGCCAATTGTGCGTATATGGCATTTAGCATGTTCTTTTGTTTAATTTCTTTAGATAAACATTGATAATTATAGAACGCCATCTCTTCAAATCACCTGAATAAAATTAAAAAAAAAATTCTAAATTAAGACTAAGATTGCTTGGTATTAATATTAACAAAAAAAGTAAAAGAATTTCCCAGCAACAATGCCAAAAAACTTATTGTCGAAATTAACTACGCAAGTGCACGTATCGTAACAAGTAATATAGTGATAAAGTAGAGTGTTGATCCCACGAGAAATTGATTCTAAATTTGTTATCTATTAAAATTAAAACAATTTAATCTTATTCAAACAAGTGATTAAAAAATTATGAATTAATAATAATAATAATAATAACAACAATAAAAATAATAAAAGCCTAGGATTACAATTTCTCTCAACACTTCATTCGAATAAAACCTTACTCTCTTAACTTGGCTAATGATAATGAGTTGTTAACCTAGAGTTCTAATTTATTTATAAATATCTTTTGATGATCTTATAAAATATTTCTTTTAACCAATTTAATATATTCATATGCAAATTGAATTAAAAGAAACTTATTAAGCTTAGACTATGATTTGGTTAGATATAGCATACTTGTATATTCCTATCTAATATGCAGATCAATTCACTCTAATAAATGAATGTGAAACATATATCATTTAATCCAAGTCTAAACACAAAATTCTCTTTTCTAAGTTCATTAAAGATACCGAATCAATCTAATTGGTGATTGGGCAATTAGAAACATTAAGAACAAAATTGAACAAGCAACTTAAATATCATTAAATCAAGAAAAAAATTCAAATTACATATTGAGTTCTATTTTAATCCTAAAAAAATAAATCTAGTTCATAATAAATAAAAAAAATATAAAACCAAAAGTTTCATCATCATAAATAATACAAGAAAGATAAAAAGAGTAAAAAGTAAAAGAAAACTAAGTTTAGCAAGATTTTTTATCTTTAAAGTTTTTCAAAATCTTTCTAGCTTCTTGACTATTATGGTAGCTGCTCTCCTTTTCTGAAAACTAGAAAAAAATAAAACTATAAAATATCTAAGATGTCTCTAAGTCTAATCCTAAGATTTCTATTTGTAAGCAAAACTCTAAAGGTAAAAACTTTGTCTTCAAGTAAATAGAACATCTTATTTTTGGAAATTGCCAAACTTAATCACTTTGCTTGATTGAGTCTACTTTACTTCTTGATTAAGTTATTGAATTTTTGGAAACTTCTTTGTATTTTGACTTATAAAAATATAGAAAGTATTTAAATAACTAAGTAATTAGAATATAAGGAAAGTAAATAATACTAAATTAAAACTACTAAAAATAAATAAAATTTAAATAAAAAATATTACACAAACAAAATTTAAATAAAACCTCTACCACTTAGCTAATTTAATAAAAATAATGAGACTAAATAACTCTATTTTATAGAGTTATCACATTTAAAAAAAAAAGATAAGACAATGAGTGGGAATTGAGCAAAAGCTATTATTGTACATAAAAGGATGCTTTAAACTTTATGGAAACTAGAATGATATCCATGAATGTTTTTAATATATATATATATATATATATATATGAAATTATTTTATTTCCATCTATATTGTTAATGTAGGGTAAATATGATGAACTTTTAATTGGTAGTTCTAGTGGTGACAATGATGATGGTGTTGCTTCGTCTGAGCCATTAGTTGATAGTGTGGCATTGTGGGTAGAGGCATTAGGTGGGATCAAAAAAGGAAAAATATATGGGTGGGATCCTTATCGAGGGTATACGCAACAAAGGCTGTTTAAACTTTATCCACCAATATGGTTGTTTCAAGAAGGACACAACTTGAGGAATCAATAACCTAAGAATTGAGCCAACTGAAAAATCTACTTGTGGAGAAGGAAAAAGAAATAAGGGAAGTCAAACAATAATATAAATCACTCAAGTCATAGAAGATAAAGAAATAAAAAAGATCAATAAGCAATATAAATCTCTAGAGTCTCGAATATAATTCATCTTACAACATCTCAACCTCAATCACAATCAGATTCCTTCTTTCCCACGTCCTACTAATCAACTGAGTGATAGGCAAAATGATGAGTGGCACAATAATGATAAGATTAGTGATTAGAATGATATAATCAATCATTTTATTGAGTAAATAACATATTTGAAGGCTTTCATGTGGGCTTTTCAATATTAATAGATGTTTTATTGAGTAGTTTGGATGTTTTAAATGAATATACTTTGCTTTTTGATATTCTTATAATATTATGATATTATTAATTGCTTAATCAATATTAAATATAAATTCTACAAATTAATTTTCTTTTCAATTAGATTTTAAAATTGAAAAATAAAAGAAATGATTTTGTTATACATTTGCAATTTCATTGCTAAATTCGTTCCTAAACAGTAGTTATTACCAAATTCGTTCCTAAACAGTGGTTATTACCAAATTCATTGCTAAACACAAATTACAAACATATTTCATCAGTTAATAAAAGTTCATGGCTAAGTTCATCGTTGAACAATGGTTATAGCTAAATTCATCGCTAAATTTTCATTCCAACATTTGTAGCTAATTTTTTTGCTAATTAGTGACGTATGTTTTCATCCTAAAAAACATCAATTTTGGATTAATAAATTTGTCGCTAATTTACGATGAATACTGATTAGCGATGAAATTTGAAATGAAATATTTTATTATTGTGATATTTTTTTTCCACAAAACCTATTCATAGCAAATTATCAACAAATTTTGTAGCAAAAGTCATCCTCTATTATTATCAACAAAAATTGTGCTTTGTTATCACTAAATTTTGCGATACCAATTTGGTTACGTAATTTTTTGTCACAAATTTCATCACAATTTATTTTCACCATGAATTTTGTTAGATTTTGTGGCGAATTCTATTGTTAAAACCCTCTTTTTTGTTGTGTCACATCTTGTTGATATTATATATATTGTAAAGTGACTGAAATCCAAAAATCATGTTTAAATTATTTTAATTTTCAGATTAATTCTCACTGCTTAGTATTATAGTTGTATACCAATTAAATTGGAGTTGTAGTTTTAGATTAATTCTATTTTAATTAGTATTAGAGTTACATAGCAATTAAACTAAGAATTTCCACTATATCATTAATGCATTAGCATCCATGATAGTTGTTACGTATTCTTCCCAAACTTCACATTGGGAATCGATTTAGATTTTGGTAAGATTCTATTGGTTATAAATTATTTGATCATTAAGTTTACCTAATAAGTAACTTTTTTTTAATAAGAAAAGAAATCTTTGTAAGTTAGAATCTTGGTGACAAAGTAATTATCCATATAAATATAGAGATAAGTATAGATCTTTAAAATAAAAATAAGAGAGATATAAATCCTATGGGATAGTTCATAGCTATATATGTGTAAAAGATATAAGTTGTGTTAATGATGATGTTTTTACCCTTTAGGATTATGGATTTAAGCTATTAAGGTCGAATCATATTAAAAAATTATAAATTTTTATTCCTTGCTTGTGGATTTTTTTTATTGGTCGTCGCGTTATTCCCAATAATTGGTATTAGAGTTATGGTTCGAGATTCATAATAATGTGATTATAAGTAATGATCTTTATTCAGTTTTGGTGCTGTTATATTGTGATTGTGAGCACAACGACATGCAAGAGGAGATTTAGTGCAAGTGGAGTTGGTGATTCCCCAATTGATCTAGTGGTGCAAATCTTGGATTGATGTTGCTAACTAATATCCCTAAAGGTAGAAGACAAGAAAGGATAATTCTTATTGATGCGACATTCAGGGCTAATTTGATTATGAAGGAGTAAAACTTACTTTAATATCAAGTGGAATTTGTGTCAAAGGAGAGATTGTTAGGTATTTAACCCAAATTCAAATTAGGAATCGATTTAGATTTTGGTAAGATTCTACTGGTTATAGATGAATTGGTCATTAAATTTATTTAATAAGTAAATATTTTAAATAAGAAAAGAAACCTTGGTGAGTTAGAATTCTTGGCGACCAATTAGTTATAAATATGTAGATAAGTGTAGACATTTAGAAAAAGAAATAAAAGAGATGTAAACCCTACGAGATCTCATTGTGGGATGGTTTACTAGTGTGTTAATGTTATTAGTATGTCGTGAGGAAGGTTTGTTGAATGGTTTGTAACTTTATCCGTGCAAAAGTTATAAGTTGTTTGTTGAATGGTTTGTAGCTAATCTGTGCAAAAGCTACAAGTTGTATTAATGATGATGGTTTTACTCTTTAGGATTGCAGATGTAGACGATTGAGGTTGAACCACGTTAAAAATTTGTGTTATTTTATTTCTTGCTTGTTGATATTTTTGTGAGCAATTGCATTATTCCCAACAATATTACCCACATCAAATTTGTTGATTGTATGGTTTTTTTTAAATTTTCTTCTTCTTTACCTTTCCTTTATAAATTGTTCTTTTTTTTATATAATTTTATTTTTAAACATTGCTTATAATAGTATGAAATAATAATTTTTTAATATTAATGCAGATTAATAATGATAGTTAATATTAACAATTTAGAAATATCTAAAAGGGATAAAGCATCAAAATAATGGTTCTTCATAGAGGAAATATTGATGATGAGGTAATATTATGATATATAAATTTTAATAATTAATTTATATTTTTTTCAAATTATTTTTTAACAATTTTTTTAAAATTTATGGAATCAAAATTCAGGCTGTGATGTTAAATGATGCTGTGGCAAAGTTTAAAATCTTCTTTAAAATGAAAAGATTTATAATATTACAAATGGTATAATTAAAAGATTATTTGATTGATAGTGTACTTGTAAGAGAAGAACAAGGTAAACAATTTTATTTTATAAACAAGTAATTATGTTATGAGCTTTTATATAAACTACAATATGTTACTAAAAATGTTTGTTACGTATGATAATTTCAAAATTCTTTTTTATTCATAATCTTGTAGTCATTAGAAAACAAAAGGTTAAAATATTTCATGACAAGAATTCTGTTGCTTCATCTTCCAAATTAAAGATAGAACTGTATTTATTCATATTCATGATGAAAGGCTAATGAAGTAATTTTGAGCAGATATATACATAAAATTGAAAACAATAAAATTTGATTTTTATAAACTCAAATAATCCTATATAAAGAAGAAATTTACTAAGAAATAATTGATTGTGTAAATGTTGGTCAGAAAGCATGTATGATTTTGTTTGATAAGGCAGATTGAATGTTTAGCATCAAAATATGTTAAATCTATATTTGAAGCATAAATTTTAAGAACATATGATTTTTTTTAAGATAATTCTTTTTAACTTTTTAATTATGATTTTTAATAAGATGTTAAGCAAAAAGTCAATTTTATAAAAAGTTAAATAAATAAAAACCCGTGTTGATTGAAGATGGTATCGAGGATGATAAATTGAAAAGAAGATCAACATAGAGAAGATTTAATTTTGTTGAAATATTTTTAGAATTGGTCTTAACTTAAATTATTTTAATTGTCCATGATGGAATACTTGTTGATTTATTTATAATTCATCATACAACAGTAGAAGTTTGTCAAGATGATGCAACTCTTACTATTTCTCATTTACATCAGTAAATATATTTTTAATTGAGCTTAAAACACACTCAAATTATTAATTTATAAATCAAGGTTCTTTATAATTTGATTTTTTTTTTTTTAGTTTCAAGTTTGATTAATGGATAATTTATGTATTTAATTAATTCAATATTTTTATCCTAAAAAGTTTCAAGTTGATTAATTATGCAATTATATATTTGACAATTATAATTTTTATTTTTATAAGATATATATTGAAAATTATTTTCATTTCTTATTGAATAAAATTTCAAAAGTAATTAATATCTAATTAATGAATTTAATAATTCAATATCATTTGTGTTAAAAATAATTTAAATTGATTGATTATTAAATTATATATATTTGATAAATATGATTTTAATTTTTAAAAGATATGTATACTAAAGATTAAGTAAGTCAATTGACAATGCACTATTACTAAAAATAAATTATATTTACAAGTTAATCACATGGATATATTGTATAATTAATTGTCACTTAGTTATTGAATTAAGATATATCATTTTTTAATTAAATTAATAAAAAAGAATTTCGCCTAAGAAAAAAAGAAGAAAAGAGTATGAAGTAGGATTAAGAAGCAAGCTAAAATATAATAAACATTACTTAACCTCCATCAGTTCAGATCAAAGTTTCTAAGATTCATTTCTCGTTAAATTTAACAACTTATATATGTGTAAAATATAGTTTATTTTATACTATGCTATTTTGTGTTTTTATCATTTTACATTATCGTATTATTAATTATGTTTAAATTATTTTATATATATAAATTTTAATAAATTAATAATTCATATTATATTAAAACTACGATTTTCGTTTTTTACAAGATATATATTGAAGATTATTATCATTTCTTAGTGGATAAAATTCATTGATCTACAATAAATCCATATTTTCAACATTGTATAAGTACTTTAATCATGAACTTCTTTTCTTATTATAGTATTTAAATTACCAAAACATTATATAATATTTTAGTTGTTTGAACAATTTGAAATAATGTTTACTACATATTAATTGCATGCTATCTATTAAGGTTATCATTTAAAAGATTATTTAATAAATTAAAAATGTAAAATATAAAATCACGTGCAACATACGTAATATTAAAAACTAATATACACAATATGTCTTAATCAAGATATTGCTATAACTTTAATAAAATGTTTAATTGAGTTTTGTATTAAAAATCAAATGAAACTAAATAAAAATAAAAAATCAAATATTATTATAATAAGAATATTTATATCTTTCAAATTTTTTATACAATATATTTTTTAAAAAATTACCCATTTTTCTCAAAAATTACAACTTTCTTAATAACTATTCTCTTTTTATTAAAAAACTACCCAAATATATTTTTTTTTCTTCTAAATATTAATTTTCCATCTCATAATGAATGTGCATATATTTAAAAATAATTTAACAGTTATAAATAGCAGGCAAACATTTGACTCAACATTGATGTGTGCCTTGGCCCCTTAAATTTTTTTAAAAGTTCTTACAATTTCTTTATGTTATTATTTAAAATGAGGTAAATTTATATTTAAACCCTTAAAAATTTCAATTGAATTTTTTAAGATTTTGCAATATTTTTATATCATTACTTAGAAATAAGGTAAAATTATATTTGATACCTTCAAAAATTTTTAATCTAACATATTTGGTTACACATTTAATTTAAACCTCATTTATTATTATATGTTTAATTCTCTTTTTTTACCTTTTTCTATCAACAAAATAGACGCATTTACATTTATTATTATGTTAATTTTTTTTTTCATTTTATGCTCATAAGAAAAAACAAATAAAGAAAGTTAAGTCATTCCAATATCCAATAAAAATTGTGCATTTAACTTATTTTACTTTTTCCAAATATTTGTATTCTTGTGTTTTTTTGGTAATATGAACTAATTTTTTTTTTACATATTTTATTTTGACAATTTTTTTTAACGTTGAGATTAATTTTTATTATTTTTTCATTTGCAACATTAATTATAATATTACAATATTAAAAAATTAAAAATTTTTATTTTATTATGAAAAAAATTTTATATTGTTAGCAATTTAAAAATCACATGTAATATTTAAATTTAATATTTTTCGTGCTAAAAGTGTTCGTATGCCAAGTTAGGTCAAGGTTGCAAAGTAAAAAATTTTACTTGTCTAAGACCTGATGTGATTCGAGTCGAGGGATTATAATAGCTCAGCCCCCCTCAACGGTATTTCTTGCTTCATCTCTGGTGGTCGACTTAAAAACCTATTTTCAAAGTTCATTTCTCGAATAAATGATAATAATAAAAGAGAAAATTATCCTATGTATAAAAAGAAAGAGTTTAATTGTAAAGGAGAGTGAACACGAATCGGATTTAGAATCTTATTGAACAACCACTGCTTTAGATGTTATTTAAACTACCATTATTTTTAAGTAATGTCTATTTAGGTCATCAGCTTTTTATGGTTTTATAAAGCGAAGTGAGTAAGGTTTTCAATTGTTGCAAGTTACTTCAATTTTGTTGGCCTAAAAACCTAGGATTATAGGCATCAATTACTCCTTAGCTCCCAAAAAATGGGAGCAAAAAAGAGGTGTGAGAATAGTAGCTCGCTTATCCACACAAATATGGTAGAGTGGCCCTTAGCCCGCATGGAAAGAAGATTTTCCGAGATACCCTGGTGGACCACGAGACGAAGTGAAGGGGTTAAAATCGCTGCTTATTGCTCGTTCACACCCAGATTCCTCGACCCCCTTTTTGCCTGGAGATGCGAGGCTCGGAAATCGAGTAGAAAATCTCTGGCCAGAAGTTTGGCTGACACAAGTGTGAAGCCTTTGACCCCTTTGCTGAAGCAGGTTGGCCGACTCACCGAGTTATTCACTTTGGTTCCTTGTGGACTCACAGAACGGGGCTTATGATCTCGTGGGTTCCTCTTTTGTTATTTTCACTAATGATTGCAAAATTCATCCAATTGTCATGGATTTATTTTTGTGAAATAGTTCCTTTAGCTAAAATAATTAAAAAAAAGAAAAACACTCTTTATACTTGAAAAATTTTATCTAAATTTTTATATTTTAATTATACTTTAATACGCTTTTTAATTTTTAATTTATATTCAAATAAATTTTTAATTTTTAATTTGTATTTAAATAAATTTGTATTTTTAATTTATATTTAAATAATTCTTAACATAAATCAATCTTGCACTATTATTTCCTATTCTCCAGTGAAGGGAATTCTTTTGAATTCTTGCCAGCGATTTTGAGCTATTTACTCAGACAAGGATTGGACAGTAAAAAAAATTTTTCTTGTTCAATATTAACTTGGCTCTCGGTATTGAAAAACTCATTTTACTGTTTAAAAATATTAAATATTAAATATTTAAGTATTTTTATAATTATATTTATTTATTAAACAATTTTTTTAAAAAATATATATTTAATTATATTTTTATTATTTTTCATTTGCATTAAAAAAATCTTAAATTTACACTCGAGTTTGAATATAATTATCGAATTTAAAGTCGAGCATAAAAACCAAGCATATATTACTAGATAAACAAGGCTAATTTTATAAACTTAAGTAGTTTAATTTTTTTCTCAAATTGAATTCAAACTTAAAAAAAAAAAATGAATTGAACTTATAATGAATTTCAAATTGGGCACAAATTAAAAACTCAAACTTTTTGTCACCGGGGCTTGATTTGATTACACTCCTACCTTTCATGGTCCCTGCGTGTGACATATAACGTGAGTAGACCAAAAGTTGGCACTTGGAACCAAGTAGTAAAGGCCTCTCATTTTCATGTGCCTTTAATTTTTGAGTGAGAGATTTGTGGTCTGATTTGGTCTGTCCATCCTTTTCTACAGTTTCAATATCATTGTCAATTGAGGCAGTTGAAATCAAACCCACCAAAAGTAGTGTTGGCGGGGAAGCAAAGCACTGCAAAGCTACTGATCTAAGGGAGGGAAAAAAAAAAAAAATCTCATCTATACATCTATACATGCTTCTTATTTCTCTGAAACTTGCACTATCAATTGGCCAATGCTCCACATCAAAATACCATCTGCAACAGTAATGGAACCATTTCTCCACGTAAAGGACACTAGTTATCGGATTGGAGGTCAAAATAGTGTGTGATTTTGATAGTTGATTCAACTGTTCACCACATATAATAACCGAACTGAAGATCGAATTAGTGTAACTTTCTATCACTGATCTAATCTATCCAACTAGTCTATTTAATCAAAATTTTTAAATGACAAATAGTTTTAATATTAACTAATAAATAAATATAATAAATTATTAATAAAATATCCGTATATTTTAATAGTATAATCTTTAATATAAAATTAATAAGCTTAAAGTTAAAATCTCACCATTTACTCCCCCCCCCAAAAAAAAATCAAAACTGGTTGAGCTGGTTTTTTTTGACTGGTTCTATGAATCACACTGAACCTAATAGGCTTTTGTTTCCCAATTGAACCAATCCAACCGGTTGATCCAATCCGGTTTTTCAATCATACATACATACATATATATATATATATATATATTTGTTATTTCCAGTGCTTGAGCACTCTCTTCGCTCTCACGAAGTAAACTTTTGGTCCTGGTATAATAGTTTTAACATAGAACTCCTTGATTGAAGAT